>NC_069451.1:31222698-31258405 GCF_026875155.1 Cherax quadricarinatus | reverse complement strand
TACTAGTACCCATTGCTGCAGCAGTTATTTGTTTCATGATTTTCCACTTGGCGGAGTTGAACTTCAGGAGCATTTGCTAGACCAAGAGTGTAGCCTACCCAGATCCCTTTGTAGTCCTTCCTTGAATTCTCCTCATTAACTTCATATCGTCTGCAAACAGAGACCCTTCCGAGCCTATTCCTTCCGTCATGTCGTTCACATATACCTGAAATAGCACCGGTCCTAGGACTGACCCCTCTGGAATCCCGCTCGTCACCGGCGCCCACTCCGACACCTCGCCAGTACCATGACTCACTGTTGTCTCCCTGTCAGGTATTCCCTGATTCACTGCAGTACCTTCCCTGTTATATCTGCCTGGTCCTCCAGCTTTTGCAATAATCTTTTGCGAGGAAGTGTGTCAAAAGCCTTTTTACAGTGTACTCACCTACTCATCTAATTGTGGTTGCAGGGGTCGAGACTCAGCTCCTGGCCCCGCCTCTTCACTGAGTGCTACTAGGTCCTCTCTCTCTCTCTGCTCCATGAGCCTAATCATACCTCATCTTAAAGCTATGTATGGTTCCTGCCTCATGCGTGTACTCACCTAATTGTACTCACCTAATTGTGGTTGCAGGGGTCGAGACTCAGCTCCTGGCCCCGCCTCTTCACTGATCGCTACTGGGTCCTCTCTCTCTCTGCTTCCTGAGCTTTGTCATACCTCTTCTTAAAACTATGTATGGTTCCTGCCTCCACTACTTCACTTGCTAGGCTATTCCACTTGCTGACAACTCTATGACTGAAGAAATACTTCCTAACGTACCTGTCACTCGTCTGAGTCTTCAGCTTCTAGTTGTGACCCCTTGTCCCTGTGTCCCTTCTCTGGATCATCCTATCTCTGTCCACCTTGTCTATTCCCCGCAGTATCTTGTATGTCGTTATCATGTCTCCCCTGACCCTTCTGTCCTCCAGTGTCGTCAGTCCGATTTCCCTTAACCTTTCCTCGTACGACATTCCCTTGAGCTCTGGGATTAGCCTTGTTGTAAACCTTTGTACTTTCTCTAACTTCTTGACGTGCTTGACCAGGTGTGGGTTCCAGACTGGTGCTGCATACTCCAGTATGGGCCTAACATACACAGTGTACAGTGTCTTGAACGATTCCTTATTAAGGTATCGGACGCTATTCAGGTTTGCCAGGCGCCGTATGCTGCAGCAGTTATTTGGTTGAGGTGTGCCTCCGGGGTTGTGCTCGGTGTTATGGTCACCCTAGGTCTTTCTCCTGAGTGAGGTCTGTATTCTTTGTCCACCGTGCCTTTTGCTCTGTCTGCGGTCTCTTTGACGCGCCCAATCTTCTGACTTGCATTTGGTGGGATTGAATTTCGAGCAAGAAGCAGGTACTGGACCACATGTCCAGCCTGTCAGTCTCTATGCAGTCCTGCTCATCCTGTTCCGATTTAATTCTTCTCATAAACTTCACATCATCTGCGAACTGGGTTACTTCAGAAGGTCTATTCCTTCCATCATGTTCGTTCACTTATATCTAAAATAGACTGGGCCTAGAACTGACCCCTGTGGGACCCGCTCGTAACAGGCGACCCTCTGTGATACCTCGTTCGTCCTTGTATCGTGATACATAATGTCAGGTATTCACGTATCCGTGCAGTGCCCTCCATTAGCTTGCGCCTGATTCTCCAGCTTCAGCAATACTCTCTTGTGGGGAACTGTGTCAAAGGCCTTCTGCAGTCTAGGAAATAAGTAAATCTACCCACCCCTCCTCTCGTGTCTTACTTCTGTTACCTTGTCATAAAACTCCAGGTGGTGGTTTGTGATACAGGATTTGCCGTCCATGAACCCATGCTGGTTTTCATTTTTAATAATGTTCCTGTCCAGCGTGTTCGACCACTCTCCTCCTGATAATTTTCTCCATGACTTTGCACACATACATGTAGAGACACAGGTCTGTAGTTGTGTGCCTCGTTTCTATTTCCTTTCTTAAATATCGGGGACTACATTAGCTGTCTTCCATTTCCTTTCAGGTAGTTGCCCAGTTTCAAGGGATGTGTTGAAGATTGTGTTAGAGGACGCACAGCATCTCTGTCCTTCTCTAAGGGACCCATGGGGAGATGTTGTCCGGTCCATAGCCTTTGATGGTGGTCAAGGTCACTTAAGGCTTCTCACCTCCTCCTCAGTTTGTTCGTTGTCATCCAACACTTGTTGGTCTATCCCTCTTGATGGTCCCTTCTGTGCTGTCTTCCCTCAGCACTTTGTCTCTACTGTAAAAACTTCCTTAAATCTCCTGTTCAGCTCCTCAATACTCCTGATATTTCTTGTGAGTCTCCACCTTCTGTCCTTAATCTGATCACCTGGTCTTTGACTGTTGTCTTTCTCCTGATGTGGCTATACAACAGTTTCGGGTCAGTCTTGATTCTCGATGCTTATGTCATTTTCATAACTGTCGTTGGGCCCCTCCCTCTACCTGTGCTTATCATTCAGGCTCTGCGACTGATCTCCTATTTTACGTTGTGTTCTCTGCCTTCTGCTTTTCCATTCTCTATACTGACGTAAAAAAGGAGAATTAGTGTGCATTACTAGCAGAGTTTACTGCCAGAGGGGAATCATAGGCCTGTTTTCCGTGTGAAAAAATAATAATAATTGAACTTTGTGTCAGAGGAAAGAAAGTCTCCCTGAAAGCATTGAGTATACATGTGTATTAGTTTATACTACAGTGGCTCCCTAGTCTATTGATGATTAAAGGCTAAAGTGTCAGTTGAAACCAGGGTGAATTTGTAAATGAAGTGATAAGCCTATAGAGCAGGTGCCAGAAGTCGCCAGAACTTTACACAGGTCAGCTGTTTTAATAATCTTTGGCCTGCTAGTGTACTCGCATATAATCTAGTGATACCAGTGAATAGCAGAATACAGTGTTGTAGTAGCAACTAACCAGTATTATAATGGTACTTAGTGGAGTGGAGTGACTTTCATTAGTTTCTTTTCTTGAAATACGAGACGTTACTGTGAATTTCATATAACCTGTAGTTACCAGCGGTCGCAATATACACAACGAGAAGCAATTATTACTACAGAAAAAGCGTCCTTCCTCCAAAATTGCACCAGTCAACTATAGTGATAATATAGCATTTATTGTGGTGGAGACGGAAAAAACAAAAATAGAAAAGCCAGATACAGCGATTGATAAACAAAGAGGTCGACTGTACGTCATTGTAGGAGCTGCCAGATATCACCGGCTCTTCAACACGCAAGTTATACTTTTGTATCAGTCAAATCACATATTACTCGGGTAGATAATTTCCAGTAGATCCTTCATGTGTTAGCTCAAATCACCGACCAGTATGTTTTAAATAAGTGACCCACTGATCGAGAGATCGATCGACGACTGGTCCGAACCCTTGACTGGTCCGAACCCTTGACTGGTCCGAACCCGGGACTGGTTTCAAACAGTTTCGTTGGACAATAAAGCAGACTGTAAACGGATGGGTTTGTAGGCGCCCTTATAAACACAACATTAAAAATCAGGAACGTGACGGTAAGCTGTCCAATATACAAAAAGAGTTAGAAACAGAAATACAAATAGCTAGAGCTTCATTTAAGGTTATTAATATAATATTCAAGAGGTTGCTAGTAGAATTGCAGTAAATCAACCATTCAAATCATTATGAAGCTGTGTGTAGTCTGTGGTCAGTCAAACAAACGGGCTTCCACATGGATAAATTGTCATTTTTGTGGAAATTGGTGTCACGCTCCTTGTGCAGATATCCCAGAACTAGCTACAAGCAGTATTAAAACAGAGAAGTGTTTTTGGGTATGCCCAAATGAGGAAAATCTGTGGACTAAAATCACAAGGGTATTAAAAGAGGATAACATCAAAGCTGCTTTCATAGAAAACCTGGAAGCTTTCTACAACAGATGGGAACATAAAAAGTCTGGCTGAATGGTACTGCCCTTGATACTGGCCATGTAGTCACAAACTGTAAGGCTGGAGGTGATGTCCTGGTAGTCAGTAAATGTGGGCTGATAGTGCTGTCCTGGGAGACAGTAATGGTGAAGCTGGAGGTGCTGTCCTGGGAGACAGAAATGGTGAAGCTGGAGATACTGTCCTGGGAGACAGTAATGGATGAAGCTGGAGATTTTGTCCAGTAGTCGGGAATTATACGCAGGAAGGAATACATATAAATGACCTCATAGAGGACAGGAGCCATAGTAGGGAAACAAGTGTAGTCAAAGATAAGATAAAACCAATATTGCAAACTAGAAATTCCGCAGGAAATAGCAAACAAGAGGGACTCCAATCGCAATAGTGAGGATAAATACCAAAAACATGGTGGGAGCTCCATTGTTGGTGTAGGGAGGATAGGAGTAAGACCGGGGAAACATTGCACCAACAGGACTACAGTCACAGAACAAGGCAAAGGAAAACCAGCCTGTGCACATACTATGCACTGGGTAATCTGCTGGCATGGGAAATCTGGAAACAACAGCATGGGTCTGCAACTATGACCCACCTCCCTAGAAGAATGTCATGCCCATATGACAACAGGAAAATGCAAATCCCTTCCTGTGTAGCTTTTTCACCCTGAAATGTTGTCTCTTCTGTAACAGGGAAAGACCCTGTGCTATAACTTAAATTGCAGGCTATACCATCTAAAGGGGACGAAAAGATACAAAACATCCAGGCCATGGAAAACCTGGGTAGCCACAGCCATCAAGAGGGGAGGTTTTTTAGGCCAGAAGAAAAAAAAACTGGCAGGAAAAATGGCAGAACGTACACCAAATCCAGTCTTCCTGGAGTGGGATCACGTCGATGGCCCCTCCACTCCAAACCAACAGATACAGATACTAATGCCGGAAAAAAAAAATTCCTCCCCCCAGTACCCAACAATACCCCGTCCGTAACTTCTTCTTTGCAAATATCAGGGTCTATCCAGCAACAAACAACAAATTACTTTCATCCGATTGGGATGCTTGCAGAGCAAAGGCAATGTTCGCGGCTTTCACTGTCGACCCACTTAACGGATCACTTGTCAACGAATTATGGATCCAGGTTAAACCTATACAGATCTGTGGACAGAGTGAACAGGCAAAAAGGGGGGGGTTGGCACTGTACATTGCAGAGTCCTTGTTTGACAGAACAACGGCTTAATGCCTCAAATGTCGTAGTGGAACGTTTAGCAGTAAAGGTCGAGAACCAAAACCTAGTCATTGTGGTAGTCTACAGCCTCGGATGCAACATCCCAGCAATTCCAGGAAAACAGACTGTTAAAAATTGAACCACTGTCTGGAAAATCTTCTGCTCCTGCCAACCCAAACATCTTGCTCCTGGTGATTCAACTTAAGGCCCCTAAAATGGAGGAATATAGAAATCATATTGTTCTGCAGGTATAACACCAGGAAGGCACCTTGATGAAAACTCTCACTCACACGAGCTTTAAATCTCTGTACAAAATTCAATTTAACCCAGCAAAATAATAGAGCCTACTAGACTGAGAATACACTTGACCTCATCTTCAAAACAATGATGATCTGATAAGGAATGTCACCATATCAAAAACAATATACCTCGTCACAAACCCATAATGTGGTTTGACATGTATGCGTGGACCCAGACGACCAAAATGAGACTAGTCACGAGGGAGCATTCACCAAATTCAACTTCAATAACAAAAACAAAAAAGGGGACCAAGTAAACAAGCCCTAACCGATACAAGCTGGGAAAAATATACTAAGCAACACAGACCCAAACTTATGCCTAGAACAGATTAACTCGGTGGCACTCGATGTATGCACAGGGCTTATTCCTCTAAGAAAAAGGAGGAGTAGATGTTAAAATAGAAAGAGACGGGGCCTCCCTTTACGGGCCCGACAAAAGAATAACAGAGCGGCTAAAAGGGGTAAAATATCTGAAATGCGCAGGGAGACACTGTCAGAGAAATAGCAAGCATCGAACTTAAGCTAAAAGAACCTTTAGGAGTCAGGAATCGCGGGAAGAACAAAAAAAAAGCCATAAAAATGAAATCGAAAGAAAACCCCAAAAGTATTTCTCTCCTATGCCAAATCAAAATCGAGAACAACGTCCAGTTTTGGGGCACCTACTTAAACAAGATGGGTCCTACACAGATGACAACAAGGAAATGAGTGAGCTACTCAAGTCCCAAATATGACTCAGTTTTTAGCAAGCCGCTAACCAGACTGAGAGTCGAAGATCAAAATGATTTTTTATGAGAGAGCCACAAAATTTGATTAACACAAGCCTATCCGATGTTATCCTGACGCCAAATGACTTCGAACAGGCGATAAATGACATGCCCATGCACTCTGCCCCAGGGCCAGACTCATGGAACTCTGTGTTCATCAAGAACTGCAAGAAGCCCCTATCACGAGCCTTTTCCATCCTATGGAGAGGGAGCATGGACACGGGGGTCGTCCTCAGTTACTAAAAACAACAGACATAGCCCCACTCCACAAAGGGGGCAGTAAAGCAACAGCAAAGAACTACAGACCAATAGCACTAACATCCCATATCATAAAAATCTTTGAAAGGGTCCTAAGAAGCAAGATCACCACCCATCTAGAAACCCATCAGTTACACAACCCAGGGCAACATGGTTTAGAACAGGTCGCTCCTGTCTGTCTCAACTACTGGATCACTACGATAAGGTCCTAAATGCACTAGAAGACAAAAAGAATGCAGATGTAATATATACAGACTTTGCAAAAGCCTTCGACAAGTGTGACCATGGCGTAATAGCGCACAAAATGCGCGCTAAAGGAATAACAGGAAAGTCGGTCGATGGATCTATAATTTCCTCACTAACAGAACACAGAGAGTAGTCGTCAACAGAGTAAAGTCCGAGGCAGCTACGGTGAAAAGCTCTGTTCCACAAGGCACAGTACTAGCTCCCATCTTGTTCCTCATCCTCATATCCGACATAGACAAGGATGTCAGCCACAGCACCGTGTCTTCCTTTGCAGATGACACCGATCTGCATGACAGTGTCTTCCATTGCAGGACACTGCAAGGCTCCAGGCGGACATCAACCAAATCTTTCAGTGGGCTGCAGAAAACAATATGAAGTTCAACGATGAGAAAATTTAATTACTCAGATATGGTAAACATGAGGAAATTAAATCTTCATCAGAGTACAAAACAAATTTTTGGCCCCCAAAAAAGAGCGAAAAAAACCAACGTCAAAGACCTGGGAGTGATTATGTCGGAGGATCTCACCTTCAAAGGGCCATAACATTGTATCAATTGCATCTGCTAGAAAAATGACAGGATGGATAATGAGAACCTTCAAAACTAGGGAGGCCAAGCCCATGATGGACACTCTTCAGGTCCTTGTTCTATCTAGGCTGGAATATTGGTGCCTCTAACAGACTTTCAAGGCAGGTGAAATTGCCGACCTAGAAAATGTACAGAACTTTCACGGCGCGCTAAACGGAGAAAAAACACCTCAATTACTGGAGCGCTTGAGGTTTCTAAACCTGTATTCCCTGGAACGCAGGAGGGAGAGATACATGATTATTACCCCTGGAAAATCCTAGAGGGATAGTACCGAACTTGCACACGAAAATCACTCATACGAAAGCAAAAGACTTGGCAGACGATGCACCATCCCCCCAATGAAAAGCAGGGGTTGTCACTAGCACGTTAAGAGACCTACAATAAGTGTCAGGGGCCCAAAGACTGTTCAACTGCCTCCAGCACACATAAGGGGGATTCCAACAGACCCTGGCAGTCTTCAAGCTGGCACTGGACAAGCACCTAAAGTCGTTCCTGATCAGCCGGGTGTGGCTCGTACGTTGGTTTGCGTGCAGCCAGCAGCAAACAGCCTGGTTAAATCAGGCGCTGATCCACCAGGAGGCCTGGTCACAGACCGGGCCGCGGGGGCGTTGACCCCCGAAACTCTCTCCAGGTAAACTCCAGGTATTGCACTTTGTTTTTGCCTCCTTACACCGTCGGGTAAACCAGGGGGTCGTTCTGGTCTTCCCGTTTTTTACTGTTGCCCTTGGGAATAAACTTTTCCACTGCCTCCTTGCATTTTGTTGTTACATATTCCATCATTTCATTTACTGGTTTTCCTGCAAGTTCTCTGTCCCACTGGACCTCCCGCAGGAAGTTCTTCAACCCTATGTAGCCCCCTCTTTTATAGTCAGGCTTTTCCCATTCAACTCCTGTTATTCTCTCCACTTGCAGCTCTACTATGTATTCGCTAGCTCCTAGGGGACTCTCATACTTGATGTCCTCAATGTCTGAGCTGCCCAGGGTGAACACAAGGTCCAATCTTGCTGGTCACCCTCCCCTCTCACTCGGGTTTAGTGTCCTTAACATGTTGGTGCATGAGGTTTTCCAGCACCACGTCCAACATCCTGGCTCTCCATGTTTCGGGACCCCCATGTGGCTCCAGGTTTTCCCAGTCGATCTCCCTGTGGTTGAAATCCCCCATAACCAGCAACTTTGCTCTGTGGAATGAGCTTTTTTTGCCACCTCTCGAGTGTGTCACCATTCCCTCTGTTGCTCTCTTCACTTCCCTTTCTTGGCCTCTTGCAGTTCTGTGGTGGATTTATACATCACTGCAATGACCACTTTGTGTTCCCCAGACTGAAGTGTACCTGCTATGTAGCCTCTTTCTCCCGTCTCATCTATCCCTTCCTTTTTTCTCGAATTTCCATCTGTTTTTTACAAGCAGAGCAACCCACCCCCCCCCCTCCCCCTTCTATCTGTCAGCATAGTTGCTGATCCCTGTGTTATATAGCATAGCATATTAGTATCATCCATGTGCTTTAGATAGGAGATCCCTTGTAGGCCTGTGACTTTGTGTGACATCACGGGATGCGCATGTGTAGGCTCATACCTCTGCACGTTTCTCACTAGGCGCAGACCATCCAGACTAGAACACGGCAAGGCTGGGCTCCATTCCACATCATCTCTGTCTGACAATATATGTTACCATCCAACAAGTGTGTCTACCTTCAAACCCTCGATATCCCCCATTTAAAAACCCCTACGATAAATGGTGGCATCGGAGGGCCTGTAATTCTGACGATTACAGCGCTTTCTGGAGTAAATTTCGACCAGCAAGACGGCCATTTCGTGTAAACCAGTAGGCCTACCGAGGTTCACCCAGCCAGCTACCTTAAGTCAGCTACTCGCCCAAGCTCCTACCAGCTTTACATTATTCACTGGTCAGTCTCTTTGTATTAGTGTTTTGGGGCTTATTTGCATCACCCCCGAGGGGTTGACCCAAGTTTGCAAAATAAGCCAGCTTCCAGTCTGTGGTGTGGGATTTCAGAACAACCGAGCCCAGTCGAGCCTAGTCTACTCCTTTCCAAATTCCTTTGCCTGCCAAGCCAGCTTCCACCCCTGCTGTGCTCATGTGTGAAGTTATCAAGCTATTCTGTGTGAAGGGTTAAGATAAGCCAGCTAGCAACAAACCCAGGTGTCTTACCCCAGAACTCTAGCAAGCCACGTGAGTAGTCTTCATCGCTTGTGATTCAAGCTCCAAGCATTCTGAGTGCTCCTTTTTTCATCCTTGTGGTGCTGTAGTATTTCGTGGGTTTGTTTTTAAGCCAGTCGGCTTAGAAATATCTTCGCGGCAATGTGGCTGTTCTCAGCGAGACTTACGCATTGTGCTCGACCCGTACAGGTGGCATGCCCAAATTGACGACTTGATTGTTCCATTCTGGGGTTACCAGCTTGGATCAGAAATCTGTCATACTGCTGCAGAGTATGTGTACGCATTAAGTCCTTACAACCAATGCATTTTCCAGTAGCGTACCCAAGCGGTCAGGCACTGGTAATTCTGTCACTCCCATCTGTTTTTCCACCTAAACCTTCAGACTTGCAGGATAGTGTTCCATTGCCTCAAGTGTCCGAGGACACTCAGACTGCCTTGAGTGCACAGCTACCCCTGCAATGACTGCTAGTTCGAGTAGTATTTTCTCCACAGGGGATGCCTTGTCGGAAAACGATTACTTGAAATAGTAATGCCATCTCTTGTTGATGTGACATGCTGTCTGCAGAAAGACGTCTCGTTACAGCTAGTGTTCTCACTAGAGTGTCTGTTGTTCCTAATGTTCCAGATGGTGATCCCCATCCTAGTTGACAGTAATCAGTGCATTGTAAGAAGTTATTTCTCAAATTTAACTTTCACGTTGTTAACGTTTGTAAGTGTAGTTTCTTATAGCTGATACCTCGTGTCACTGTGTGTGACTCAGATTGAATATCAGCATTGTTGACCGTGTTCATTTATTTTTTCCTGTGCTTGCAGTTTGAGATTTGTAGGGTTTCGTTCTCCCTTGCGCATATTGCGTGTTATAGCGTTAATTTTTTCAACCGGGGGTAGTCATCCACTCCACCGAGTTTCTTCATTCCTCCAGCAAGAAAGAACCGATCCCTTGTGTTCTGGGGTGATTCGATTCCTGCTCCAGGGAAAAATCTTATTCTTACTGTGAAGCCACCAGCACCCATTAGTGACTTTGTAATGAGCCAAGAATTCTGTATCGAATAGTCGAGTTGAGTACTCCTAGCAGAAGAATTAGTAATTCCACAGTCACTAGTGGGTTGTAGCTGTATCTTTTGTAGATACTCGTTCAGATTGTCCATGTAGCTGTATCTTTTGTAGATACTCGTTCAGACTGTCCTCGTCAAGGCATGTGTTAGCCATTGCAGAGGAATTCGATCCTCCCAGAGATGATAAAACCCTTCTGCATACGTAAACCTTACCCTCGCAGAATTGGGTTTAAGTGTAAACAGCTGTATAAATTAGATGTCCCAGATGAAAGAAATTATCAACTGTGTGTTTTGTTATTAGTGATCAGTTGTCAGAAATTTTCGTGTTCACGTTCCCTCCGTATTTTTGAGAATTTGACAGTAATAGTCTGAGTGCACCAGATGCTTTTGCTGTTAATTTTCACCTTGTAAAATATATATATTTTATTCTTCCTCAGAATCCGTTAGAGTGCATGAATACAGATCGATCGATCAATTCCATCCATATTGTATAATGATTTGTTTCTTATAGTTTGTAATGCATTACGTTAAAGTGATTACGTTAACACCATTACGTTAAAAACTCATTTTGTTAACATCATTATGTACCATCCATTAGTTCTAAGTTATATATGAATTTGTTATTGTATAGAATCAGCCTAGAACCGCCCGCTGTTCAGCCTATAGATTTGTAGTGTATGTCGAGACGAATTCGTAACATGACCGAGCTGTCAGCATAGTTGCTGATCCCTGTGTTATATAGCATAGCATATTAGTATTATCCATGTGCTTTAGATAGGAGATCCCTTGTAGGCCTGTGACTTTGTGTGACGTCACGGGATGAGCATGTGTAGGCTCATACCTCTGCCACGCTCTCACTAGGCGGCAACATCCGGACTAGAACACGGCAAGGCTGGGCTCCATTCCACTCATCTCTGTCTGACAATATATGTTACCATCCAACAAGTGTGTCTACCTTCAACCCTCGATATCTCCATTTAAGAACCCCTACGATATATCTTTCCTCGTGATCTGGTATCCTGGTGGGAAGATTGCATCTGTTATTGTCCCGTGAGTTTTGTTTCTGTAAAAAAGCTATGATGTCTGGGGACTTCTCATTGATTCTTTCTTGCCATTCCTCATGTTTATTCGTTAATCCATCTGCATTTGTGTACCAAACCTTCAACTTCTATTTCTAATACTGTAACTGTGGTGTGGGGGGTGGAAACAGAGGGATCGGTGTGTGATGGTTGGTTTGGATTGTTCAGTTGCCTTGGGGGTGTCGTGGCTGGAGTCCTTCTGCAGGTGTTTCTGGGGGGTGTGCTTGTCCTTCCATTTGATCCTTGGTTATTCTGCTTCCTTTTTTATTTCCTCCCATTTCTCCTTTCGTTTTTGAACTCTCTCTTTCATTGTCTTCCTTTCGTCCTGTGTTCTGTCTCGATCGAGGTACACACTCCGGAACTCCTGCTTGCCTCTCAGCCGTGCTTTCTCCTGCAGGATCATGGTTCGGGTTGATTCTGCCTTGAAAATTACTTTGAGAGGCCGATTCCTTTTCTTTGTGAACCACCCAATTCTCCAAAAATTTGCCACCTGGGTCATGTCCCCCTCGCCTATCACCTTCATGATATCTTCAATCGCTTTTTTCTCCTCCTGCTTTCTTTCATCATAAGTTTCCCCTTCAGCTTCGTCTAGCCCATAGACAAACATGGATCTCTCCCTTTCCACTTCCCCCTGTGACTCCCATTGCTCCTCTGATGTGTTTTAGTTTCTTCCCGTGGAGTGTTCCTTCAGTCCCTTCCCTAGTTATGGCCCCTATGCTTCTTGGTTTGTCCTTCCTGCTCACCTGTTCCTGGCCCCCACAGGTATCTGGTAAGGTCCTTGCACTGTTCCTAGTTCCTTCAATGTCTTCCAACCTCTCATTCTGTCCTAGTGTGCTCCCTGCCTTTGTTTTGGCCCCATGTGGGTTTGACAGGACCTCTGCATACAGTTTAGTTTCCATGCTTCCTTCAGATGTAGCCATTGCCAATGCTACTTCTGTAATATCTCTGTGCTGTTTCAGATGTCTCAGCTCCTCTTCTAATCTCTCTATCTTTATTTCTGCTGCTGTGGCCTGTTTCTTCCCCCTTCTTTCATTCTGCTGCTAACCTCTCTTCCATCTTCCTTTCCAGCTCATCTAGTCTCCTTCCTCAGTCTTCCTTCCTTTTTTTGAGCTCTACCTCCCATTCTCTCCTCCCAGATTTGTCCTTGGAGCCCCTTGTCCTCATCCTGGTTCTAGGTTCCCCTGTTGCTCCATGGAAGGGGGGAGGGGTGGTTAGGGGGAGGGGAATAGATGGTTAGGAGGAGAGGGGATGGATGGTTGTGGGGGAGGGGGGATGTGGTGTGTGTGTGTGTGTGTGTGTGTGTGTTTTGTGTGTGTGTGTGTGTGTGTGTTTTGTGTGTTTTGTGTGTGTGTGTGTGTGTGTTTGTGTGCATACTCACTTAGTTGTACTCACCTATTTGTACTCATCTAGTTGTACTCACCTAGTTGTACTCACCTAGTTGAGGTTGCAGGGGTCAAGTCCTAGCTCCTGGCCCCGCCTCTTCACTGGTCGCTACTAGGTCACTCTCCCTGAACCGTGAACTTTATCATACCTCTGCTTAAAGCTATGTATGGATCCTGCCTCCACTACATCGCTTCCCAAACTCTGTGTGTGTGTGTGTGTGTGTGTGTGTGTGTGTGTGTGTGTGTGTGTGTGTGTGTGTGTGTGTATGTGTGTGTGTGTGTGCGTGTGTGTGTGTCTTCCTGAGCCATATCATACCTACACTTGATGCTGTGTATTGAATCTGCCTCCACCACTGCTTCATCTATGTCATTCTATGCCTTGAGGCTGAAAAAGTGCTTCCTAACATCCATGTTTCTCCATTTATGGCCCCTTGCTGCTGTATCAAAAACTCTGAGTATCGTGTATGTCGTTGCCATGCCTCCTCTAGTTCACCTACTTCTCCTAGAAGCAAATAGGTACCTGGGTGTTACACCACCATCACAGCTGGTGTTACAACTCTATTACAGCTGGTGTTACACCATCATAACTGGTGTTACACCACCATCACAGCTGGTATTACAGACCATACCCACTGCCTTTACCCCCTCATCACAAACTCCACCCCCCAGACCACATTTTTAGGAAAGAAGTTGAAGGTTTGGTATACGAATGTGGATGGAATAACAAATAAATGTGAGGAGTGGCATGAAAGAATCAAGGAGACGTTCTCAGATATTATAGCACTCACAGAAACAAAACTCACTGGGATGATAACAGACGCTGTATTCCCACTCTGATATCAGACACTGAGAAAAGATAGAGGAAGCAGAGGGGGAGGAGGAGTTGCACTGCTCATTAGAAACCGATGGGGATTTGAGGAAATGGAAGAAATGGACGAAATAGATGAATGGGACTACATAATAGATACAGTTCAGTCTGGAGGACATAAGGTAGTCATTGCAGTGATGTATAACTCGCCACAAAACTGCAGGAAGCCAAGAGAAGAATATGAGGGGAGCAACAGAACAATGGTGGACACACTAGCTGAGGTGGCCAGAAGAGCTCGTATGGGTAGAGCAAATTACCAGTTATGGGTGATTTCAATCACAAGGAGATTGATTTGCGAAAACCTGGAGCTACATAGGGGTCCCGAAAGATGATGGAGGTGGTACTGGAAAACTTCATGCATCAGCATGTTAGGGACACTTCTAGAGAAAGAAGGGAGGATGAACCAGCAAGACTGGACCTCGCATTCACCTTGAATAGCTCAGACATTGAGGACATTACATATGAAAGGGCCCTCGGAGCTAGTGATTACGTGGTTTTGAGCTTTGAATGCATAGTAGAGTTACAAGTGGAGACGGTAACAGGAGTAGGATGGGAAAACCAAAACTACAAAAGAGGGGACTACACAGCAGGAGGTTCAGTGGAAAAGAGAACTGGTAAGAAAAATCAGTAAACGAAATGATGGAATATGTGACAACAAAATGCAAGAAGGCAGAGGAGAAGTTTGTTCCTTAAAGCAAAGAAATTATATGAAGACCAGAACGAGCCCTTGGATTACTTAAAGGTGTAGGAAGACTAAACCCAAGTGTGCTATAGAATGGAAAAGTTCAGAAAACAAAGGACCCAGAAAAATAAAGTGATTAGTCGGAGAGCCAGAAACGATTATGTACAGATAATGTAGGAGGCCCAGAGACAGTACCCAAACGACATAGCATCGAAAGTCAAGTCTGACCTGAAACTGCTGTATAGCCACATTAGGAGGAAGACAACAGTCAAAGACCAGGTGATCAGGCTGAGGAAAGAAGGTGGGGAACTTACAAGTAACGACCAAGAAGTATGTGAGGAGCTCAACAGGAGATTTAAGGAAGTATTTACAGTGGAGACAGAAAAGACTCCGGGAAGTCAGAATAGGGAGGTACACCAACAAGGTATATACCAACTGCTGGATGAACTACGCATTTCATCCAGCAGTTAGTATATACATTAACAATTTTTGGACAATAAAACGAAAAAATGCAACTTAATGTATGTACATGTATTTTATTTTAACTTTTTAGCTTCCAACTAGTACTTGATCATTTTACCATTGTTCTTTATCACCATCTGAAGTCGCTTGGGCATCAAAGTGGCGAAGGTGGAGAAGAAGGAGGCGTCCATGTTGATCCACAGCTTCTTCAGTGCCTCCTTCAGGTCTGTGGTATTGGTGGGTTGAGCTTTTGCAGTCTCATTTTTTTATCAAATACCAGGCATTCTCGATAGGATTTACGTCAGGGGAATTGCCTTGCCACTCCAAAACACTGATTTTATTGTCCTCGAGGAACTTTTTCACTCCTTTTTTAACTTATGGGCAGCGGCACCATCACGAATAAAAAATTCACACTCGTGAATGATCCAAAATGTTTGCATGTGGTCCCTTTATACCTAGATATAATTACTTCCCTTCATCACAATGTTCTTAGGAAGGAAATATAATCCACCTATGCCATTATAACCACTAAAAGCACCCCAGACCATAACACTGTCAGGGTGCTTCACTGTCTTCCCGGCATAAAGCAGGTCATAACGGGACACACCACTGGGACGACGGATGGTCTAAGAACCGCTTTTGACGAGCCTGGAAGTATTCTCGTCGCTGAACATCATCTTCTGCCACTGGTCTGAGATCCAATCCTTGTACTTCTTGCAGAACTGAAGTCATTTCTTCTTCATGGCTAAAGTTAGCATGGGCTTCTTGGCGGCATGTCGAGCAGGCATTTTCAGGTCCTTTTGCAGTCGGTGTTGAATGGTTCGCACTGCGACATCTTTCAGGAGTGCAGGATGCTTTTTCTTGAGGTCTGCGCCTGTTATGGCAGGATCTGATAACACTTCCTCTCTTCAGGATCTTGTCTGTGTGAAGAGAAGTCTTTTTGGGGGCCCCACACCCCACTTTCCTAGGAGGTACGGTGCCAGGTGGGAGTGAGGCAGCTGCTTTCTTCAGGTTGTAAATTGCCATCCTAATCACCTTTAGGTCTGTAGCTACGCATATCACAGACATGCCTTGCTCTAATAGTGTGAGTGCACCAGTCTTTTCTACAATTGAAAGTTTAGTTCGACTCATTCTGACCACTTGGAGCAGAGATACAGAGTGGCAAATTTCGTGGTTGAGTGAAAAAATGGGCAATGAGTAACAACGTAACAATTCTCCTTCATCATCGAGCTCTGGAAGAGCATCTGAAGCGTTGGGTGGTGGGGAACGTTGGAACAAGACGGGCTCCAGTATACTAAGCTATCACAAGCTCTGCCCACTTTTCTTATGGCAGAAATTCAAGTGAAATGTATGCATCAAAATCTAGTGTATAGATATATTTTTGCGTTGGAAATGGAGAGATTTTATTTGTGGTCACTGTACACACAACCGAGGAGGTGAACTCGATACCTCGAAATCGGTGGGACCGGACATCTCTTCATGGGTCCTTAGAGAGGGAGTAGAAATGCTGTGCATGCCATTAGCAATAATTTTCAACACATCCATTGAAACTGGGCAACTACATGAGGTATGGAAGACGACAAATGTAGTCCCCAATTTAAGAAAGGAGACAGATACGAGGCACTTAACTACAAACCAGTGTCTCTGATGTGTATAGTATGCAAAGTCATGGAGAAGATTAGAAGGAGGAGAGTGGTGGAGCACCTAGAATGGAACAAGTTTATAAATGACAACGGAGTTTATAAATGGCACGGATTCAGAGAAGGAAAATCCTTTGTCACAAAACTACTGGAGTGTTATGACAAGATGACGGAAGTAAGACACGAGAGAGAGGGGTGGGAATATTGCATTTTCTTGGACTGCAAGAAGGCCTTTGACACAGTTCCTCACAAGAGATTAGTGTAAAAGCTGGAAGACCAGGCATGCATAATAGGAAGGTCACTACAATGAATCAGGGTATACTTGACATGGAGACAACAACGAATCATGGTACATGATGAGGTGTCAGAGTGGGAGCCTGTGACGAGCGGGGTTCCACAGGGGTCAGTCCTAGGACCAGTGCTGTTTTCGGTATATGTGAATGACATGCCGGAAGGGATAGATTCGGAAGTGTCCCTGTTTGCAGATGATGTGAAGTTTATGAGGAGAATTAAATCGGATGAGGACTACAAAGAGACCTGGACAGGCTGCAAGTCTGGTCCAACAGCTGGTTCCTCGAACTTAACCCTGCCAAATGCAAAGTCATGAAGATCGGGGAAGGGTAAAGAAGACCACAGACAGAGTAGAGGCTAGGTGGCCAAAGACTGCAAACCTCACTCAAGGAAAAGGATCTTGGGGTGAATTTAATATCTAGCACATCTCGTGAGACGCATACCAACTAATTAACTGTTGCAGCAAATGGGAGCCTGGTAAACCTGAGAATAGCGTTCCGATACCTCAAGAAGGAATCATTCAAAACGCTTTACACCGTGTATGTCAGGCACCCGTTTGGAACCCACAGCTGGTCAAGCCCTTCAAGAAATTAGAGAAAGTGCAAAGGTTTGCAACATGACTAGTCCCAGAGCTATAGGGAATGCCCTACAAAGAAAGATTAATGGAAATCGGCCTGACGACACTGGAGGACAGGAGGGTCAGGGGAGACGTGATAACGACATACAAAATATTGCGAGGAATTGACGAGGTGGACAGAGACAGGATGTTCCAGAGATGGGGCACAGAAAAAAGGGGTCACAAATGGAAGCTGAGTACTCTGATAAGTCAAAGAGATGTTAGGAAGAATTTCTTTAGTCATGGAGTTGTCAGGAAGAGGAATAGTCTGGCAAGTGATGTAGTGGAGGCAGGAACTATACATAGTTTTAAGACGAGGTTTGATAAAGCTCATGGTGCTGGGAAAGAGAGGACCTTGTAGCGATCAGTGAAGAGGCGGGGCCAGGAGCTATGACTTGACCCGTGCAACCACAAATAGGTGAGTTTACCCCTGCCATTTCACACACCCCTGCCCTTCACCCCTGCCTCCTCAGACACACCTGCCCCTCACACACATCTGCCACTCACACCTGCTACTCACATACCTGCAACGCTTCATAATCCATCTGAGCAGCAGTAAGTTTATTCAGGTATACACAAATACAGTTACATACATTATCATACATAGCAACATATGTGTAGGGAACCTGGGATAACTGACTTATTTCCATTGGGGTCCTTTAAATTGATTATTATTTATATTATTTATTATAATTAAAACAGTAATAAATGATAGAGGAGAATAATACAAGATAAAAGAGAGTAATAAAGGTATATTACCGAAGTTAATAAAGGAGAATTTGCACTTTTAAAGGAATTTATTAAAAGAAATATATTTCACAAATCTTTAATTTTTATTTCCATTGAGAGCACAGAGGCCCATGCTCTTGATCCACAGCACTGGAGCGATGTTGCATCTTCAAGAATCCAG
This sequence comes from Cherax quadricarinatus, assembly GCF_026875155.1. Lineage (NCBI taxonomy): Eukaryota > Metazoa > Arthropoda > Malacostraca > Decapoda > Parastacidae > Cherax > Cherax quadricarinatus. Next base: position 31,239,974 of record NC_069451.1, on the reverse strand, counting down.
ACCTGTTACACTACATTTGAGTAAATACAAATATATAGTTGTATTTACACACACACACACACACACACCACACACACACACACACACACGAATATGTAAAACTGGTCAATTAGCAAGAACTCATTTAAAATTAAGTCCTTTCTGAAATTTTCTCTTATACATTTAAAGATATATTTTTTCATTAATGTTAATGTAAAAATTTTTTAATTTTGCACCAAAAGAATCTTAGAAAACTTACCTAACCTTATTATATCAAGATCAATTTATTTTAGCCTAACCCATCTAAATATATTTTAGATTTGTTTACAGTAATTTAATACTAAACAAATACAGTGAAATATAATTTTTTTGTTATGTTCAGAATGAATTTGGCGAAATTATTGCATACACAAATTTCCGCTTGTCCTATATGGCAAGATGAGCGTTGCTATTTAAGCCAAGATCGCAAGTTCTGCCTATTCGGCACGACATATACATATATTATTGTGACCATAAACGAGTGGTATTGATCAATAACAACACTTCACTAGCCAAGGACTCGAACACATGCTGCTTTGGCCTGTTCGTTGAACTAGTACACCAAACAGGGACTAGAATGAAATTTGCCTAGAGTGATCCACACCATCGTGAGTCCTCGGGTAGCGAGTACAACATCCAGTTTCGCTGGATACTCTACTCTTAAGGATCGTATGGTCCAGTGGATAAGGGCGTCATGTGTTTTCGCATATAATGTTATAGCTGAAACAATCCCCGAAGGTAACGCAGATGAAAGGTCACACACACATGAGCTACTAAGTCTCTGCGAAAAACACACCTTAAGCCAGCAGACAGTGGAGCCAACAAGACTAGTAAACACGCTTGACCTTATCTTTACAAATAATGAGGACCTGATAAGAGACATAAGAATATCAAAAACAACTAATTCCGATCACAACCTAATCGAAGTCCAGATGTACATGCATAGGGGTCCTGATCAGCAGAATGCATGTACCTGTGAAGGTGTCTTCACAAAATACAACTTCAACAACAAGAACATCAACTGGGACCAGGTAAACCATGTCCTAAGTGAAACATGTTGGGAAGATATCTTAAATGATATGGATCCAAACCAGTGCCTTGAAAGGATCAACTTCCTGGCAGCTGAAGCATGTTCTAGGCATATTTCCCTAAGAAAAAAGAAGAGCAGGAGTAAACTGGAGAGAGAAAGATGCTCCCTCTACAGAAGACGACGAAGAGTCACTGAGCTCCTCAGGAGTGCTAGAATATCTGATACATGAAAGAAGGCGCTGACCAGGGAAGTGGAAACTATCGAACTTTAGTTAAATGACTCTTACAGGAACCAGGAGAGACAGGAGGAGCTTAAAACTATTATTGAAATTGAAAGAAATTCGAAATATTTCTTTTCATATGCCAAAAACAAGGCAAATACCACATCTAGTATCGGGCCCTTACTCAGACAGGATTGGACTTACACAGATGACAACAAGGAAATGAGTGAAATACTGAAATCCCAGTACGACTCTGTGTTTAGTGAGCCACTAATCAGTCTGAGGATCGATGACCCAAATGATTTCTTCATGAATGAGCCTCAAAACTCCATAAATGTATGCCAGATTTCCGACATTACCCTAACCCTGATAGACTTCGAAAAAGTCATTGACAACATGCCCATGCTCTCAGCCCCGGGGCCAGACTCGTGGAACTCTGTATTCATTAAGAACTGCAATAAACCCCTCTCGCATGCCCTAAGTACACTATGGAGGAGGAGCTTGGACATGGGTGAAATTCCACAGTCACTTAAAACAACGGATATAGCCCCACTCTATAAAGGTGGCAGCAAAGCATTAGCTAAGAACTATAGACCAATAGTTCTGACGTCCCACATCATAAAAATATTTGAAAGAGGGCTAAGAAGCAGGATTGCAAATCACGTGGATTCCCAAAATCTGCACAACCCAGGGCAACATGGGTTCAGGGCAGGTCGCTCCTGCCTCTCACAACTACTGGATCACTATGATATGGCCTTGGATGCACTGGAAGAAAATCAGAATGCAGATGTAATATACACAGACTTTGCAAAAGCATTTGACAAATGCGATCATGGCGTAATAGCCCACAAAATACGTGCTAAAGGAATAACTGGGAAAGTGGGGAGATGGATCTTCAACTTCCTAACCAATCGAACACAAAGAGTAGTGGTCAACAGAGTTAAATCGGAGGCTGCCATAATGAAGAACTCTGTTCCACAAGGCACAGTACTCGCCCCCAATTATTCCTCATCCTCATATCAGACATAGACAGAGATATACACCACAGCACCGTATCATCCTTTGCGGATGATACTAGGATCTGCATGAGGCTGTCATCTGCTGAGGACGCGGTTAACCTCCAAGAAGATATAAACAAAGTTTTCCAGTGGGCAACGGAAAACAATATGATGTTCAATGAGGACAAATTCCAACTACTCTGTTATGGAAAACTGGAGGACATAATAACTAGAACAGAGTATACTACAAACTCTGGCCATACATTAGAGCGGAAAAATAATGTAAGGAACCTGGGAGTAGTAATGTCTGAGGATCTCACTTTCAAGGATCACAACAGTGCCACGATCACAAGTGCAAAGAAAATGATAGGATGGATAATGAGAACGTTCAAAACGAGAGATGCCAAGCCAATGATGATTCTTTTCAAATCACTTGTTCTCTCTAGGCTGGAATACTGCTGTACATTAACATCTCCATTCAAAGTAGGTGAAATGGGAGATCTAGAGAGTGTACAGAGAACCTTTACTGCACGCATAAGTTCTGTCAAGCACCTTAACTACTGGGAACGCTTGGAAGCACTTGACTTGTACTCGTTGGAACGCAGGTGAGAGAGATATTTCTAATCTCATTGGAAACCTGGATGGAATGGTCCAAATCTGCACACAAAAAATCACCCCCTAGAAAGTAAAGGCTGGGAGGCGATGCAAAATCCCCCCAATTAAAAAGTAGGGGCGCCTTTGGGTTTTACACAAAAGAAAAAACACCAAAGTGCCCGGGGCCCCAGATTGTTCAACAGCCTCAGATAAGATTGGGGGGAATTCCCAAAAAACCCCCTGGCTGCCTTAAAGAAAAAAGTGGACAGGACCTAAAGTAGTCCCGGATCAGCGGGTGTGGCTGTACCTTAATTTGCGTGCGGCCAGCAGTAAACACCGGGGTTGATCGGGCCCCTGTCCATGGGGGGCCTGGTTGGACCGGGCCCACGGGGGCGTTAAACCAGGAATAACCCCCAGGTAACAGGTAACCAGGCCGAAGGAGCATGGGTTCAAATCCTTGGCTGTGCGTGTTGTTATTGATATTATATATAAGTTTAAATATAATTATTATATATAATATATAAAATTTTATATAATTATATAATATTATATATAAAATTTTATATTATGCGTCCCAAAATTGAAAAAATGGTCAAATTATCAAAAATTTTTAAAAATTAAGTTCTCAAAATAGCAAGGGTCACCCCGATCCAAGGAGGGCCCAAAACGAGTTGAATAACTATAGGAAATATAAATTTACCCCCTCTCTCAAAAATCTTCAAAAAATTAATTTTAAAACGAATTACTCCTACCTTATCCCCCAAAAACATACTAACCCCCTCCCAAATTTGGATTCAGGCCCTAATAAAAAACTAATGAGCTATTTCACTGCTAAAAATATTACACTGAATAGAGAAAAAGAAGTCCCACTGGGGATCTTCTTGACTTACGTAAACTTTTGATACAGTTGACCATGACTTGCTCCACGAAAAAATTGTCCATTGGTATAAGGGGGCACCCCCTCAAACCTAAAGTCTTCCCTCAGCAACAGAAGCCAATATGTGTACGCAAATGGGGCAAACTCTTCTGCACAACCAATTACATTTGGTGTCCCCGGGAAGTGCCCTTGGGCCCCTTTCTCTTCTCCCTATACAAAAATGCCCTTAAAAAATGCTTGCAATTATAAAACCACACTTTTTGAGATGCACTACTACGTTTTCTTACCCGGCCAGTCACGCTACCCCAATACTGTAAATCCGGAAAATTTACAAAAATTTTACCTGGATGGGACTAAAAAACTTAAAAAAATTGACAAAACCTATTCATTCATTTTGGTAAAGGCTACAGTGTCCCTCTTAAATAATGAAAAGGATCACCATCACAAAACTAACGAGGAAAATTCTTGGAATCCCCTTGAAATGACTCAAATTTCATAACATATACATCAAATTTCAAGAAAATTTCCAAGATGTAGGATATATCGAAGATCGGAATAGTTCCACAGTCAGCTCCCCGGGCCCGTATATCACTCTCTTATTTCCCCCTTTACCTATGGAATTTGTGCTGGGGCTCGACAACAATTAACCATCTCAAAACCCAAAATTACCCAAAAAAAGGTGCAGTTGAATGATAACAAATTTCTACAGGCAGCCAATCCACAATATTCAATCACTAAACCTACTCCCCATACAAAACTCCTATTTTTATGCACCTTACATACTAGAACACTTAATTGATATTAACCTCCCCTAAAACATTCCTTCCCAAACCTCAACAGAACACAGACCAAAACAAAAGGGCCCCGATATTTTTGGTTCCTCGTGTCCATTCCACTATGAAAAAAACTCATGCCTTTAAAAGGGCCAAAAATCTGGAATTCTTCCCTGAAAATATAAAAAAAAACACAACCTGTTTATAATTTCAAGTTTTCTCAAGATTATTCTCACCCAAAACCAAATAAATATGAAAAAATGACTTTAAAAATTTGGATATTTTAAAATGTTTTCACATTATATCAAAAAAATTTTAAAACCCTAAAACCCAATCAAACTTATTTTTTTTTAAAAATCACTACTAACAGATTACCTAACTAAATGCAACCTATGCCCCTGTCTTTGAAATATATTGTGCTTTTAGTTATCTGTTTCATTAATGTTTTATCATGTTTTCTTTTTGCTTGTAGCAGCGCTGTATGTCCCTTGGGGCTTAGCGCTTCTTTTTGTTATAATAATAATAATAATCATTGCTTAGTTAATTTAAATTTAAATTTTAAAGCACCCCGAATGCTATGCATAGTTAAGTGGCTTTGGCTACTGCTCTTATCTGTATTTTTTTTGTACCTCTGTATGTGGCAAAAATTTGGGAAAAATAAATAAATAAAAAATAAAAAATATTTTTTTTCATTTATTAATTATTTTGCACTAAAAGAACCTTTGGAAACTTTCCAACCTTATTTAAAAAAAATCGAATTTAATTTTGTAACCCCAAATAAAATTTTTTTAATAAGTTTTCATAATTTATAATAAAAGACACAAAGAAATATATTTTTTCCTTAGGGTTTAGGAAAGATCCTTGCGAAATTATTGTATACACAAAAAATTTTGCTTTCCCATTCGGCAAAAAAGAGAGTTGCTTTTTTAAGCCAACATCGTAAGTTTTTCCATTTGGCACGCCTACACCCCCTATATATTAATTGTACCCCCAAACGAGTGGGATGATCATAAAAAAACACTGCACAAACCAAAGGGGTCGAACCCCTGGCTTTGGCCCCCCTCATGGTAACCGGGCAAAAACACGCTTTGACCTGATACAATCTTCTTGGGTGGATGTGTGGTCTGTTTTTGCCCCACATGGGAGGTCAAAGCCATGGGTTTGAGATCCTTGGTAAAAAATAGACCCCAACTGGGTCTCTCTTTTGAAAGAGCACTGTGTTTTTATGTGATATTAGTGGTGGTGCTAGTAGTGTAAACAGTGTCAATGCGGCGGGGCGTGTTGTGGTTGGGGAGGGGGGACGCAGAACCCCGAACCTCCTGGGGTCCACTCCCTAGCCCCCGTCCCCTTGCCCCCGTCACCCGCTTTTACCCGGTGGGGCGGAGAGATAACCTTTTTGATTGACTTGTTTACATCCTTCAGTCTACCTTGTTAACCTAAACTGGTGGTTGCCAGAGTTTACCACACTTTCTCGTCGTTCCAAAACTGTATCCTTCCCTGTTACGCAGTAACACTGTTATTTGCCCCTTTTTATAATAATAATACCTGTTAGCCCCATTGTTATAAGATATAAGAAAGAAGGAGCATGCAGCTGGGTACTAACCCATGCAGGCAGGTCCAAGTCACCCCCCAGCCCAAGCCTAGTCATTTCAGGTAATACCTTAAGGAAGGAGCACGGCATCAGACCCATCCACAAACTAGTCAGATCAAACTTCACCTATTTTTGTATTTTCAAAATGTTTTTAAAAGTAACAAAGTTTTAGTTCTAAGGACCTGTATTTGTTCCACTATCCACAACTTGTTACCAAAACCGTGCTTTCCTTATCGTTCCTGAAACTGAAATTTTCCAATTAAGACCCTTGCTTCAAGTCCTGTTTAGCTAGATATTTTTATCACGTTATTTAATCCCCTTTTTTTATTCCCGTTTTCCCTTTTACACCTCTTATATCCCCCTTTAATTTTATCCTTTCTAGGAATGCAGATCAGGGCCCCCAATCTATCCCCTTTGGAAAAATTCCTAATACCCTGGATCAACTTTGTCATCCCCCCTTTGTATGTTTTCCGAGCTTTATATCCCTTCTGTAATACAGTGACCCGAATGTGGCTATCTTTAAAAAGGGCCTAGCCAAAGATTAAAAGAATAAAGAACAACCGAGGACTTCTATTTTTTATGCTTCTTGATATGAAGCCAAAGGTTCGTTCGTTTTATTGAAAAAAAATTTGCAGTTGGGTTTTTGTTTCTGTAACTAGATTCCCAAATCCTTTTTTAAAATCGTATATTAAGATCTCATTATTTAGTTTATATGTGGCATATTATTTTCTGTAAATTTAGAACTTTTCATTGTCTATATTAAACGCATTGTACTTCTCCCCCACTGCATCAGTCTACTCAACAATAACCAGTGTTCCTACTTTGTTATAACAAAAAACTGTCAACCCGCCTCTTAAAGGGAATAACACCTGTTTTCCACTTGTGGAAAATTCTTCCAAACCAAATTGGGGGGGGTTTTAGCCCGAATTTATAATATGAACCCCTGTTAATGACCCCTGTTGAAGAACTGGGACAGGAAAAATTTTTGGGGCCAAGAATTCAGGGATGGTGGGAAAAAATAAAGGAAAAGACCATCACTCCAGGGAAGTGCACCCTTGTTTTGCATTTTGATCTCTAAAAGGCCGTGTGGGTTTAGGTGTCGGCCCGTGTTGTGGGATGATCCATCTACGGTAATTAAATGGTTTAAATGGGAATATGAAATTTTTTTTGCTTTTCCCCGCAAGCCTAACATATAAAGCCACAAATTTTAATTTACCGTGTAGCTGGTTTTTTTATTGTAATTATTAAAATTTTAAAGTAGGCTAGTTTTTATGAAAATGGTGAGAAATGGGGATCGAGGGGTCACGTTCCCGCGACCCACTGTTTTCTTAAGTCCCACTTATCCACCCAAAATTTCTTGAAAAAAATTCATGTAATATCCTGTGAGCTTCATGTAGTTAATTTATCACATAAAAAATTGGAATGTGTCTTGAAATTTTTTTTTAATTTTTTTGATTTGTTTGAAAGAAATGGATTGATGGGTTCACATATAATTGACCTAATTTAATTAATTAACGGTGTTTGTGTAATGGATTATAGTTGGCACAATTAATTGGATTTGCATGCCCAGTGGGGCTGGAATTGTATTTCTTATACATTAGTAATATTAATGGATTTGTGTAATTATATAAATTAATTGCTAATCCCAGAGAGGCTAGGATTGTAATTGCTATAATTGTTAATTTGCTCAGCCCAGTTAGGGCTAGGAATGATAATTGTCTTCTTTCTGATAATAATAATAATAATAATGATTATTATTATTTTGCTAAGCCAGGAAATATTTGGCTAGGATATTTAGTGCATATTATAATAATTATAATTATTTTGCTAAGCCAGGAAATAATTAGCTAGGATATTTAGTGCATATTGTAATAAATAATATCCAGTCTCATTATACACTTGTAGAGCAAGTGTTCATTAAGGAGCCATGGATGAGAGTAATGTAATTAATGTCAATGGAAGGTCCATAGGAATTAAGGCTATAAAGGTCTCATTAAATGCACAAAAAGGTCTTGTGGCCAGAGCTTATAATAAATGTTTGGAATTGGTGGCAGAAGAAACTGTTAATAAGGTTAATAAAGAATTATATTTAGAATAATTAGAGAATATATATGAGTCATATAAAGTGTGTAGATGATAATGAAAGGGAATTATTAATTAACCAATATTATGAACTGGATGAGAAAATACTGTCATGTAAAGGTGAGGTATTAAATAAGTTAAATTGTGTAAATACTGCAGTTGACTAGTCTAGTGCTCTAAATGCCAGGTCTTTGCCCAAACTCCCAGAGTTATGTCTACCAACGTTTAATCCAGGAGACAACTGGGAGGAATTCTGGTCAGTATTTAAGGCTGCTGTACATGTGAGGAATGACTCAGCAGATCACAAAATTATTTTGTCTAAAATGGCAGGTCAGAAGTGATGCTTATGACCTGATTCAAAGATTTCAAAATACAGACTATAGTTCCCTGGCGGCAGTTGACATGTTAGAGGTGACCTATGGTAATAGGGAGCAAAGTAGGTTAGACCTAGTATATATTATGATTAATTTAACAACTCTAAAACATAATTACCATAATTAGCAACAATTTAGGGTCAGATTAGACAGCACTCTTAAGTCCCTCAGTAATAAGTTTGATTTGGGTGAATCACACTGGATATTAAGTGTTGTTTTATAAACTAAATTGAACTGCAAGACTATAGAGTGATTGTCTAATAAATACCACAAAGGTTATTTTTCTCTGGAGGAAATAAGATTAGGCCTACAAGAATTAATTCTTCAGTTACAGACCAGCAAACCAAATAATTCTAAGAATGTAACACATGATGACTATGATGTATCCATTAGGTCTCACAAATGGAAAAAATATCCAAATGTTAATAATCATCATAATTCATCCCATATAAAGGGTTGCATAGGCACACATCAAGTGGCAGGAACCAAAAATAATGGTTCTCCACATAAGTACCATAATGGGAGTGGCTTAGTTGATAATGGGCAAGTCAAGCGAAAGTGGGATTGTCTTTTTCGCAAGTGTACTCAGTTCTCCAAAGATCGTAAAGTTTATGATTCATGGGATTTTAAGGTGGAAAGATTAGAAGAATATGACAGACGTGTCAGATACTTAGGCAGTCATAATGTAAGGATTGTTATGCCAGACCCAATAATTGTTATCAATGCCACAGAGGAAGGCATCATATAGTAATACGTAAGGGTTTGCATAATGATAATAATAATTACAATCATGATAATGATAATACTAAAACAACAGTTACTAATGTAAAGATTGCAGATATTGTTAATGATAATGGCACAGCTAAGTGGCCTTTCCCGAGGTGAATGTAAAAATTTGGGATGAAAGACGCAAATCCAGAAAGGTGACTGTATTACTGGACCAGGATCTCAACGCACGTTCATAACAAGTAGTTATTATATTGTTAGGAAAGTGCAAGACGGGGATCCTACAAATTTAAAATTATCTGGTTTTCCTTCAGATAAAAGGGCCCAGTTGTACCATATTGTGTATCATGTTGGTCTGGGCAATGTTGTACCACACTGTGTATCATGTCGGTCTGGGCAATGTTGTACCACACTGTGTATCATGTCGGTCTGGGCAATGTTGTACCACACTGTGTATCATGTTGGTCTGGGCAATGTTGTACCACACTGTGTATCATGTCGGTCTGGGCAATGTTGTACCACACTGTTTTATCATGTTGGGCTGGGGAATGTTGTACCACACTGTGTATCAAAGTCGGTCTGGCAATGTTTACCACACTGTGTATCATGTTTTGGGCTGGGCAATGTTGTACCCACACTGTGTAAACATGTCGGTCTGGGCAATGTTGTACCACACTGTGTATCATGTCGGTCTGGGCAATGTTGTACCACACTGTGTATCATGTTGGTCTGGGCAATGTTGTACCACACTGTGTATCATGTCGGTCTGGCATGTTTTTACCACACTGTTATCATGTCGGTCTGGGCAATGTTGTACCACACTGTGTATCATGTCGGTCTGGGCAATGTTGTACCACACTGTGTATCATGTCGGTCTGGGCAATGTTGTACCACACTGTGTATCATGTCGGTCAGGGCAATTTGTACCACACTGGTGTATCAGTCGGTCTGGGGAATGTTGTACCACACTGTGTATCATGTTTGGTCTGGGCAATGTTGTACCACACTGTGTATCATGTTGGTCTGGGCAATGTTGTACCACACTGTGTATCATGTCGGTCTGGGCAATGTTGTACCACACGTGTATCATGTTGGTTTTGGGCAATGTTGTACCACCTGTGTATCATGTGGTCTGGGCAATGTTTGTACCACACTGGGATCATGTTGGTCTGGGCAATGTTGTACCACACTGTGTATCATGTCGGTCTGGGCAATGTTGTACCACACTGTGTATCATGTTGGTCTGGGCAATGTTGTACCACACTGTGTATCATGTCGGTCTGGGCAATGTTGTAACCACAACTGTGTACATGGTCGGTCTGGGCAATGTTGTACCACACTGTGTATCATGTTGGTCTGGGCAATGTTGTACCACACTGTGTATCATGTCGGTCTGGGCAATGTTGTACCACACTGTGTATCATGTCGGTCTGGGCAATGTTGTACCACACTGTGTATCATGTCGGTCTGGGCAATGTTGTACCACACTGTGTATCATGTCGGTCTGGGCAATGTTGTACCACACTGTGTATCATGTCGGTCTGGGCAATGTTGCACCACACTGTGTATCATGTCGGTCTGGGCAATGTTGCACCACACTGTGTATCATGTCGGTCTGGGCAATGTTGCACCACACTGTGTATCATGTCGGTCTGGGCAATGTTGTACCACACTGTGTATCATGTCGGTCTGGGGGAAAAGTTGCACACACACTGTGTATCATGGGCGGTCTGGGGAATGTTGTACCACACTGTGTTCATGTCGGTCTGGCAATGTTGTACCACACTGTGTATCATGTCGGTCTGGGCAATGTTGCACCACACTGTGTATCATGTCGGTCTGGGCAATGTTGCACCACACTGTGTATCATGTCGGTCTGGGCAATGTTGCGCCACACTGTGTATCATGTCGGTCTGGGCAATGTTTCACCACACTGTGTATCATGTCGGTCTGGGCAATGTTGCGCCACACTGTGTATCATGTCGGTCTGGGCAATATTGTACCACACTGTGTATCATGTCGGTCTGGGCAATGTTTCACCACACTGTGTATCATGTCGGTCTGGGCAATGTTGTACCACAATGTGTATCATGTCGGTCTGGGCAATGTTGTACCACACTGTGTATCATGTCGGTCTGGGCAATGTTTCACCACACTGGTGATCATGTCGTCTGGGCAATGTTGCACCACACTGTGTATCATGTCGGTCTGGGCAATGTTGTACCACACTGTGTATCATGTCGGTCTGGGCAATGTTGTACCACACTGTGTATCATGTCGGTCTGGGCAATGTTTCACCACACTGTGTATCATGTCGGGCTGGGGAATGTTGCACCACACTGTGTATCATGTCGGTCTGGGCAATGTTGCACCACACTGTGTATCATGTCGGTCTGGGCAATGTTGCACCACACTGTGTATCATGTCGGTCTGGGCAATGTTGCACCACACTGTGTATCATGTCGGTCTGGGCAATGTTGCACCACACTGTGTATCATGTCGGTCTGGGCAAAAGTTGCACCACACTGGGGTATCATGTCGGTCTGGGCAATGTTGCACCAACACTTTTTGTATCATGTCGGTCTGGGCAATGTTGCGCCACACTGTGTATCATGTCGGTCTGGGCAATATTGTACCACACTGTGTATCATGTCGGTCTGGGCAATGTGAGATAAAGTATAAGTATGGTTATAGGTGATAGACTTCCACAGAAAATCTCAACAATATGGCTCACCTGTTATGTCAACAACACCTGTTATCTTTCTTCTGTTATAAGTGTTATCCTACCACATCTGTTATAACTGTTATCCTACCACATCTGTTACAAGTGTTATCCTACCACATCTGTTACAATGCAGCCGTTATTCTACTTCATTTATAATGCTAACACTTGTTATAAGTGCCTTAATTATAATACCACCTGCTATTTCAAATAAGTTATAATGTGTGTGCGTGCGTGTGTGTGTGTGTGTACTCACCTATTTGTACTCACCTATTTGTGGTTGCAGGGGTCGAGTCACAGCTCCTGGCCCCGCCTCTTCGCTGATTGCTACTAGGTCCTCTCTCTCCCTGCCCCATGAGCTCTATCATACCTCGCCTTAAAACTATGTATGGTTCCTGCCTCCACCACATCACTTTCTAGGCTATTCCATGGCCTGACTACTCTATGACTGAAGAAATACTTCCTAACATCCCTTTGATTCATCTGAGTCTTCAACTTCCAATTGTGACCTCTTGTGTCTGTGTCCCATCCTGAACATCCCGCCTTTGTCCACCTCGTTTATTCCCCCGCAGTATTTTATATGTCGTTATCATGTCTCCCCTTTACCCTCCTGGCCTCCAGTGTCGTCCAGGCCGATTTCCCTCAACCTTTCTTCATAGGAAAAATCCCGTAGCTCTGGGACTAGTCTTGTTGCAAACCTTTGCACTTTCTTTTAATTTTTTTTGACGTGCTTGACTAGGTGTGGATTCCAAACTGGTGCTGCATACTCCATTTTGGCCTGACGTAGATGCTGTACAGAGTCTTAAACGAAATCCTTAACTGAGGTATCGGGGAAAGCTATCCGTAGGTTTGCCAGCGCCCGTATGCTGCAGCAGTTATCTGATTGATGGTGCGCCTCAGGAGATATGCTCGGTGTTATACTCCCCCCCCAGATCTTTTTCCTTGAGTGAGGTTTGCAGTCATTGGCCACTAAACTATATTGTGTCTGCGGTCTTCTTTGCCCTTCCCCAATCTTCATGACTTTGCATTGGCAGGGTTAAATTCAAGGAGCCAGTTTTTGGACCAGGGTTGTAGCCTGTCCAGATCTCTTTGTAGTCCTGCCTGATCCTCGTCCGATTCATTCTTCTCATTAAAATTCACATCGTCTGCAAACAAGGACACTTCTGAGTCTATTCCCTTCCGTTATGTCGTTCACGTATACAAGAAACAGCACAGGTCCCCAGGACTGAACCCCTGTGGAACCCCCCTTGTCACAGGCCCCACTCTGACACCTCGTTCGCGTACCATGACTCGTTGTTGCCTCCTTTCAGATATTCTCTGATCCCTTGCGTGCCTTTTTCCCGTTAAAGTGTGCCTGGTCCTCTAGTTTTTGCAGAACCTCTTGTGAGGAACTGTGTCGAAAGCCTTCTTGCAGTCCAAAAATACGCAGTCGATCCACCCCTCTCTCTCTTGTCTTACTTCTGTCACCTTGTCATAAAACTCTAGTAGGTTTGTGACACTGGATTTTCCTTCCCTGAAACCGTGCTGGTTGTCAATTATACACTTGTTTCTTTCCAGGTGCCCCACCACTCTCCTCCTGATGATCTCCATGACCTTGCATACTATACACGTTAGTGATACAGGTCTGTAGTTTAGTGCCTCATGTCTGTCTCCCTTTTTAAAAATTGGGACTACATTTGCCATTTTCCATACCTCAGGGAGTTGCCCAGTTTCAAATGATGTGTTGAAGATCTTTGTTAATGGCTCACACAATATCTCTGCTCCCTCTTTAAGGACCCATGGAGAGATGTTGTCTGGTCCCACCGCCTTTGAGGTGTCAAGTTCGCATAGCAGCTTCTTCACCTCCTCCTTGGTTATATGTACCTCATCCAGCACAGATGTTGCTGGGTGCCCTCCTGTTCTGATTTCTTGGAGTCCTACTGGTTTCCACTGTAAATACCTCTTTAAATCTTGTGTTGAGCTCCTGACATACCTCTCGGTCGTTTCGTGTGAATTCCCATCACCCTTCCTCAGTCTGATTACCTGGTCCTTGACTGTTGTTTTCCTCCTGATGTGGCTGTACAACAGCTTCGGGTCAGTCTTTACTTTTGATGCTATGTCATTTTCATATTGTCTCTGAGCCTCCCTTCTTATCTGTGCATATTCGTTTCTGGCTCTTCGGCTGATTTCTTTATTTTCCTGAGTTCTCTGTCTTCTGTACCTTTTCCATTTTCTAGTACACCTAGTTTTTGCCTCCCTACACCTTTGGGTGAACCAAGGACTCGTTCTGTTCTTCCCATTATTTCTGTTTCCCTTGTGTGTGTGTGTGTGTGTGTGTGTGTGTGTGTGTGTGTGTGTGTGTGTGTGTGTGTGTGTGTGTGTGTCTGTGTGTGTTTGTGTGTGTGTGTGTGTGTGTGTGTGTGTGTGTGTGTGTGTGTGTGTTGTGTGTGTGTGTGTGTGTGTGTGTGTGTGTGTCTGTGTGTGTTTGTGTGTGTACTCACCCAGTTATGGTTCCAGGGTCGAGTCACAGGTCCTGGCCCAGCCTTTACGCTGGCCGATACTAAGTCACTCTTCTCGCTCCATTCCTCTTCTTAAAACAATGTATGGATCTTACCTCTTCTTAAAATAATGTATGGATCCTGCTTCCACTACACCACATCTTAGACTATTCCACTTTCTGACAACTCTGTGACTGAAGAAATACTTCCTAATATCCCTGTGATTCATCTGAGTCTTCAACTTCCAACTGTAACCCCTTGTTGCTGTGTCTCATCTCTGGAACATCCTGTCTCTTTCCACCTTGTCGATTCCTCTTAGTATTTTATATGCCGTTATCATATCCCCCCTATATCTCCTGTTCTCCAGCGTCGTCATGTAGATTTCCCTTAATTAACCTCTCCTCGTAGGACATACCTCTTAGCTCTGGGACTAGTCTTGTTGCAAACGTTTGCACTTTCTCTACTTTCCTTACGTGCTTGGCTAGGTGTGGGTTCCAAACTGGTGCCGCATACTCCAATATGGGCTTAACGTATACGGTGTACAGGGTCCTGAACGATTCATTATTAAGATGTAGGAATGCTGTTCTGAAGTTTACTAGGCGCCCATGTGCTGCAGCCGTTATTTGGTTGATGTGCGCTTCAGGAGATGTGCCTGGTGTTATACTCACCCCAAGATCCTTTTCTTTGAGTGAGGTTTGTAGTCTCTGCATCCCCTTAAACTGTACTCCATCTGCGGTCTTCTTTGCTCTTCCCCAGTCTTCATGACTTTGCACCTGGTGGGGTTGAACTCCAGAAGGCAGTTGCTGGACCAGGCCTGCAGTCTGTCCAGATCCCTTTCTTGTTCTGCCTGGTCCTCGTCTGATTGAATTTTTCTCATCAGCTTTACATCTTCTGCAAACAGGGACACTTCTGAGTCTATTCCTTCTGTCATGTCTTTCACAAATACCAGGAACAGTACCGGTCCTGGGACTGACCCTTGTAGAACCCCGATCATCACAGGCGCCCACTCTGACACCTCGCCACGTACCATGGCTCGCTGTTGTCTTCCTGACAGGTATTCCTTGATCCATTGCAGTGCCTTCCCTGTTATCCCTGCCTGGTCCTCCAGCTGTTGCACTAATCTCTTGTGTGGGACGTTGGCGAAAGCCTTTTTACAGTCCAAGAAAACACAGTCAACCTATCCCTCATTCTCTTGTCTTGCTGCTGTCACCTTGTCATAGAACTCCAGTGGGTCTGTGACAAAGGATTTCCCATTCCTAAAACAGTGCTGGCTGTCAATGATAAGCTCATTCCTTTCTAGGTGCTCCACCACTCTTCTCCTGATAATCTTCTCCATGACTATGCATATTATACATATCAGTGACATTGGTCTGTAGTTTAATGCTTCGTCTCTGTCTCCTTTTAAAAAATTGGGACTACATTTGCTGCTTTCCATACCTCAGGTAGTCGCTCTGTTTTGATAGATGTGTTGAAAATTGTTGTTAGTGGTACACAGAGGGCCTCTGCTTCCTCTCAGGACGCATGGAGAGATGTTATCCAGTCTTATTGCCTTCGAGGTATCTAGCTCGCTTAGCAGCCTTTTCACTTCTTCCTCGTTTGTATGAATTGTGTCCAATACTTGATGGTGTGCCCCACCTCTCCATCTTTCAGGAGTCCCTTCTGTCTCATCTGTGAACACTACTCTGAATCTCATGTTGAGTTCCTCATATACTTCACTGTCGTTTTTGTAATCTCCCTTTCTTCCCTTTTTTGCCTGACTACCTGGTCCTTGACTGTTATTTTCCTCCTGATGTGGCTGTACAACAGCTTTGGGTCAGATTTGGCTTTCACTGCTATGTCATTGTCGTATTGTCGTTGGGTCTCCCTTCTTACCTGTGCATATTCATTTCTGGCTCTACGGCTTCTCTCCTGGGTCCTTTGCCTTCTACACTTCTTCCATTCCCTAGTACACTTGTTTGCGGCCTCTCTATACCTTTGGGTGAACCAAGGGCTCATCCTCGCTTTCTTGTTATTTCTGTTACCCTTGGGTAACAGAAATAACGATATGCTTCCTTGCATATCTTTGTCACATATTTCATCGTCTGGTTTACTGACTTCCCTGCCACTGAACCCAGTGCAGGAAATTCTTCATGCCTGTGTAGTCCCTCTCTTGTAATATGGCTTCATTCGTCCTGTGTGTGTGTGTACTTGCCTGTAAGTGCTTGCATGTTCATATGTGTAAGTACTTGTGTGCACATGTGTATGTGTGTGTGCAGTGTGTTTGTGTGCATGTGTGTGTACTCACCTAATTGTGGTTGCAGGGGTCGAGACTCAGCTCCTGGCCCCGCCTCTTCACCGACCGCTACTAGGTCCTCTCTCCCCCTGCTCCATGAGCTTTATCATACCTCGTCTTAAAACTATGTATAGTTCCTGCCTCCACTACATCGCTTGCCAGAATATTCCACTTCCTAACTACTCTATGACTGAAGAAATACTTCCTAACATCCCTTTGACTCATCTGAGTCCTCAGCTTCCAATTGTGACCCTTTTGTTCCTGTGTCCCACCTCTGGAGCATCCTGTCTCTGTCCACCTTGTCTATTGCAAGCAGTATTTTGTATGTCGTTGTCATGTCTCCCCTGAGAGGGTCCTCCAGTGTTGTGAGACCGATTTTCCTTAACCTTTCTTAATAGGACATTTCCCTTAGCTCTGGAACTAGCCTTGTTGCAAACCTTTGCACTTTCTCTAATTTCTTGCCGTGTTTGACCAGGGGTGGGTTCCAAACTGGTGCTGCATACTCCAGTATGGGCCGAGTAC
>NC_069451.1:31190368-31222198 GCF_026875155.1 Cherax quadricarinatus | reverse complement strand
AGATTTGGAAATTTGTTATTTATTTTAAAACAGAGTTAGTAAGGATATATTACAAGTTTATAAACCAAAGTAAAGTCAGCATTGTTCTTGTGTGTTGTGACACTGTTATACACTTTGTGATGCTGTGTTTATGACACTTTTTGTGACACTGTTTAGACACAGCGTCATTGTTGTTTAAGGTGTACAGTACT
The DNA here is from genome assembly GCF_026875155.1 of Cherax quadricarinatus. NCBI lineage: Eukaryota > Metazoa > Arthropoda > Malacostraca > Decapoda > Parastacidae > Cherax > Cherax quadricarinatus. Next base: position 31,222,007 of record NC_069451.1, on the reverse strand, counting down.
ACAAAATCACGGTAAATTCTACAGGGTCATTGCTGTTCGAGGTTTACAACCGGCAGTTCCTGATCTTCGTGAGCCTGGTGTGGTGCAGTGTCAGTGACGATGCGCCGTTCACAGTACCGACTGCCCTCGGGTGGACTTTCCTCACTAACCGCTGCCCTTGGCCTGGGTCTGGGCTCCTCTTCACAGGTCAGTGACATTCATAATAAAAATAATAATAATAAAATAATAAATAATAATAATAATAATAAAACATTTTTAATATAAATATAACAATAATAATAAACACAACAATTCATTATATAATGTTATGGATAAAATTTAGACTGGACTAAGACTTCAAGACTATGTAGTCTTGTAGTCATGTTCAGGACTACATAGTCTTAAATAACAAAAAGGCACAATACTGTGACTGGAACAATACAACAGATTAACCCACACATAGGAGAGAGGAATTTATGACGCCCATTTGGTCTGACTTGGCCCATTTAACTAAGTCCACTAACTTAGTCATGGCTTTGTCTCTGTAAATGCCTTCCTTTCTCATTACATTGAAAAATGCTCCAAACTTCAGAACACCCGTGACTTAACCTGATTCTTTTTTCTTCTTGTCCCTCTTCCCCTTTTTTTTTTCCTCTTTTCTTCTTTGGGTTTTCTTTCTTCTGCCTTGGGTTTTGGTTCTTTTATTCCCCCCTCCCCTGTGTTTTTGTTCCTACCCTAAGTGTGCCCCTAGCTCTCCTGCAGTGCCCTTTTTCTGACTGACTCCATTATTTACTACTACTACTACTACTGCCTCTCTACTTCCTTTCCTACTACCTCTCTTGCCCTTTGTCTCTGTTCTGCTGACCTATAAAATACTGAAATCCTCTCTTTTCTGTTTGTGGGCTTTGTAAATGGTCCAAGTCAGACCTAAATGTCACTGTAAGCTCCTCTCCTACGTGCTGGTTATTTGTGTAAGTAGTCTTATAATAGTTAAGACTTCAAGGCTATTTAGTCTTGTCTTATTCATCGATAAAGACACCCAGTAAAGACACCCAGGTGTTGTACATATGTCTTATTTATCAATAAAGACACCCAGGTGTTGTACGTGTCTTATTTATCAACTTGTCAATACTGCATACCTTTACTATGACCTGACTTTACCTAATACCTTTTGTTATTGTTCCAGGTGGTAATGTTCTGTGTCTGGACCTCTGGGGTCGGCAGGGTGGAGCGTCACTTCAAGCTCTGCACTTCAGTTTTGCCGTTGGAGCTTTTGTGGTTCCTCTGGTCATCCAGCCTCTCTTTGTTGGATTGCAACCCATGGTGCTGCGTGGCAACCAGTCGGATGCCCAGGATCTCGCCACCGACACGACAGATGTGCTGAGGCTCATCCGGGGCCTTCCAGGGGTGGAACCCACAGACAACACCCACCTCAACTCTTCATTTTTTGATCTCGAATCACTCTCCAGGGACGACATAATACGCCTGACGTTACCTCAGACAAATGCAACCAATGGGAGCTTTGTCGATACCACTGCAAATGCAACGTGGTTGGGCACGTCCGTTAGTTACGATGGCGAGACTCCGTCACCCCCAGGGACGATACCCGCCATCTCGGCAACTGTCGCTGCCCCAAACATTTCCTCGACTGTGAAGACGCCAAAAATGAAGCCCAGTTACACAGACGCTAACCGCCTTGAACCTGACTCTGTCAAGGTGTGGAAGAAGCCGGCCGGAGCTGCAGCTGGAGCCACAGCCATCGACACTAAACCCAAACTGAACAGTCCAATTGTGGAGGAGAAGAAAGACTCAGGCGGAGTGGCAAAACACTCCTGTACCTGATGTTAGTTCTCTTACAACACTAGCAGGGCAAGCAGCAGAGGTGTCGATGCCAGTACTCAACACTCAGCAAGTGACCGGTGGAATGCCAGACAACCACACACACACTTCCTCAGTGACCTCAGCAAGCAGTGCTTCACACCAGGTGGATCACAGTGCCTCAGACACTACGGCTGTGGATGGTAGTAGTGCCGCTGTCACTGCAACTGTGGATGGTAGCAGTGCTACAGTGAAAGTTCATTCATTGACCACTCCTGTCACTTCCATTTCAGCAGACTGCATCAAGTATCTCCTTAATTACAACTGACATCAGGCCCCTAGCTACCACTGCTACCACCATTCACCCGTCTACCACCACTTACACCACTACCACCACCACCACTGCCCCTTCTACAACCACCACTACCACTACTGTTGCCCCTTCTACTACCACCAGTACCACCACCAAGCTGCTGTTGACCATCACCAGTCTCCCATCTACAGCGACCACCTCCAAGTTCCAACCTATCACAACCAGCCTCCCATCTACCACCACCATTCTACCAGATACCACCACAGTAACCCCCACATCTAAGTATCTGAAGCTCAACAACTATGAAATAGAATTCCCTGAGATAGACATGACCTCTGACACAGACTCTCTCATATATGGCAATAAAGGATTTGGCACCTTGGCAGAACAACCAAAAGAAAGTATCGAGGACGAGGATGCCATCGTTCCAGAACCTGAGTTGTTAGACCTCAAAGAGCCCATCAAATATGAACCAGAAGATTTAAATTCTGAGAGTGATGCATTTGATAATGCTGACACTTCAGATACTTCATCACTAATCCATCATCAGTCGAAGCCAGGGACTTTCAGTAATGGAAGCGACGAAAATAATCAGTTTCTTGATGACATGGCGCTCAAGTTGAAAAATTTGAAGGTCACTAAGGTCCATTTAGCTTATATATGTATTGGTATTTTCATCATTCTTAATGCCCTAATTTCTGTGGTAATACTGTGTCACAACCCCAGAGAAACTCGATCAAAACAAGATGACGGTAACTTGAACAAAATGCAAAAAGGCCGAATCGTTTTGTTCACCATTGTGTTTTCCGTGTTCATGTTCATGGCCGAGGCATTGCAAGGGGCCGTTCATCACTTGCTGGCATCCTCAGCCACTGGTGCGGGTCTTGATGTCGTCCAAGAATCGAAAATTGATGGCCAGGTGCTTTTCTGGGGGCTGGTTTGCCTCGTTCGATTTCTTTGCATATTAGTATCAGGTTGCTTGCACCTGAAGCCCGGCAAACTCCTCGTCATCTCAGTTCTTTTGTCCGTTTATCGGGTCAGTAATTCTTATCGATTGGCTCCTTCGGAAAGGAAGATTTCCTGTGGGGCGGCATTGTATTTTTGGCAATTGGTTTGGCGCCTGTTTTGCCAACGAGTTTACTGTGGATGGCCCAGTACATGCGAGTGACGCACCGCATGTGTGCTCTCATGATTTCTTAAGCTTCATTGGTAACTCTCTGACGCATTCCCTGCTGACGAGGGTGGGCAGGAATTCTCGACGCTTACTCTTACTCCTCGTCACCATCAGCTTCGTCTCTCTTTTCTTCCTCTTCTTGTCAATGTGCGTTTTGTACACAGCCCAGCGCAGCAAAACCCTAGGTGTCCCTGTAGGTTATCAGCTGGCCAGTCAACACGAGGAAGAGGACAGCATCGAACTGACACCCTCTGGAGTGCAGTATTCACCCACAACGACTCCAATCTCGGGAAAATGGGAGCCGGCCAGATCTTCTACTATACTAACCATTATTGATAGTAATAGCTGCACTCTATGTTGTGTAATAATAATAATTAAAATGATAACCGAGAGAAGAGCGTATATTACTGAATCTAGTCGTTATTTTCATATATAATTTTTTTAAATTTATAGTAGTTAGCGTTTCAAAATTCTTACCCAGACTTCGTACCGCAAAAACGAAATGTTTCACAGGGAACCCGAGGAAACAGAGATAATATTGTACAGTATATTTAAGACTTTAGCTATAAGAAATATTACCTGATAAGTTACCGAGGAAGATGTATTAATGCCGGACTTATAATTATGGTTTTCAGCTTACCAGTGAAGTTATAATGCTGCTGTGTTAGCTGAGGGTGAGTTATTATTTTGGCATTTTGAGCTGAGGGATGAGTTACGTATATGTGGTTTTTACTCACAAGTGAACAATAATTCCCATAATACAATTATTCCCATAATACAATTCACAACCCACAGTTCTGTGGCTAGAACAATCCACAGCTAACTCACAATACTGTGGTTGTAACAGTTCACAATTAACCCCTCAGTACAATGGTTGTAACAATTCACAACTAACCCACAGTACCATGGTGGTAACAATTCACAACTAACCCACAGTACCATAGGTGTAACAATTCACAACTAACTCCACAATACTATGACTGCAGCAGTTCACAACTAACTTGCACTTAAGATAGGAATCTTATGAGGACCCTAGTCCATCCTGACCAGAAGAGACGGCAGAGGATTCGATTAATGTCCAGCCACAAGCGAGTGAGAGGAAAAGAGGACTACTATCCGAAGACAAGTCAAGAAGAAAAAAGGTATGATACCTATCCTGGCGGCCCGCGGAAAACGCCCTGGAACCAGTGCTTCACGGAGTGGGATCCATGAGTTACTGTTAGTCCATAGAAAGTTGCCAGGAGTGTAACAAGCAATGTTATCTTACAAGCAGAATGTTAATGTGCCAAAGTGCTCGAGTGTGTGCATTCCGAGTGATTCACTATAATCGTAATCCATCGTTTGCAATATAAACAGTGAGCTAGTTAACATGCAACCACAGTAAGATCCTGGTGGGTAGAGTGCTTAGTTTGTGATTGTAATAATAACGAGAGCAAAGGTCACCAGCAACACATGGGACTAACACCTCATAGATACCAGTCTCAAGATGCTGGCTTCACTTTACATTAATTCACCACTCAGTAAATAGAGTATTCAGAGAATGTATTGACATGGTTGACAATTTCGCATCAACCATCAATATGATGCTCGTGATGATTTTGATAGCACAACGCAATGACTAATACACGGTGAAACAATCTGGTTAATTTTGGAGCATTTCCAGTTCATCGTCCAGTAGAGACCGACGCAAAGTTAAACAAACAATGGGGAAAGTTCATTCATCCCACCAGAGAAGGATTTTGACGCATCAGTGCAGTGGACATGTAGATTAATCCCCACTAAGGAAGGCTTGAAGGTGATATCCAGCCCTTGATTTTGGACAAGGTCTTGTGTTGGATCACCAGTGAGAGTGGACTAGCCTCAAGCCTGCTAAAATCATTCTGAAAACTTGTCTTTCATTTCTTCATCATGTCTGTGAGGCTGTTACCGCTGACCCCTCTTCAAGGGGGGCTCCTTGGCGTGGTGAAAGGCTCTTGGTCTGAGGATTAGACCCTATCGGTCTACTCCTCAGACCGAACCTAAATACCCCCCAATCTCCCCTCCCCTAACCCATCCACCCCATCCTCCCCTTTCCCTTTCCTCCTCCTCCTCCCCACTCCCCCTTTTTGCCCTTCCTCTTTTTTGTCCTTTGGGATTTCTTCTCCCCCACAGGCACGCTAGTTCCTAGGTAGAGGAAAGGACACCGGGTCCGAGATCCCATTCCGTTGAGTTTCTTGCGGTGCTAGTTTGGCCGTGAATCTGGATTGCCTAGGGATGTCCCGATCCCTCAACCGTATCCCGGAGTAAGCTTTGGTGTCCTTGTTGGGCGACGGGTGTATCTCTGGAAGCCACCTTTCGGATTCCGGGGGTGGTGGCTGAAGGAGGTAAGGCCTTTGTGGCGATATCCGGCCCCCTCTCTTTGTCCACCGAGTAGCCTCGGCAGATTGAGGTTGCTATCCCCAGAAGCTGGTTTACTGAGGCATGAAGGGTAGGGTATGGCACGGTTTCCATGCTGCATCCTGCGCTACTAGCGGTGGGTCGAGTCCTCTTGGGCGCCGGAGGGAGATTTCTGGCCCTTTCCTTCCTCCTAGAACTATCCTCCCACGTCCCCCCCTTTTTTTTTCTTTTTTTTTATTTTTATTTCTTTTCTTCTTTCTTTTTTTTCTTAAAACAAAAAACGAAAGAAGTAACCAACCAATGGCAGCCCTAGTCCCATGAACCTTTTACCCCCCCGGCCCCTATCTTGATACCGCACCCCGTTCTGAACCCGCCTCGTCTTTGGACCACTCTATCAGACAATCCTCATGCCTCTGTACTATTGCCGGGCTGTTTCCTCACCGCTTCAGGTACTGAGGCCTCGACTGACTCCTTTCGATTATCAGACCTTCGCTCTCCTCTGACTATGCTTCCGGCCTCTCCCTCTAACGGTGGCGGCAATTTTCAAATCGCCGTCCCCGTTCCAACGTCGGACCAACTCTGGTCCCACGCTAAAACGTCACGACAATTACCTGCTGAGATACTTCTCCAACCTTCATCACCTTCTCGTCTTCTCAGAAAAGATCGATCACTCCATCACTACCTTCCACGCTCATTTTTCAGACTGACAGTGGACTAAATTCTTCACGTTTACGACCAACTTCCTCTACTGCCTATCTTTCTGACCTTAAATTGGCAAGGCACTCCTACGCCATGTTGGTAAAGATATTTTCTTTTCATGCTCTTAAACGGTACGTCGCATCATTAACCGTACAGAATGCTACCCAGGCTCGTGAGCTCATCCGTCTTTCCATAAGATACATGTTCCCTGTCCACCCTTGAAAAACATCATTCCCTCAATTCTTGTAGTGTACCGATATACCTGCCCCATACCATAGTTCAAACAAAATTTCCAACATGAGGCACCGACATACAAGAACAGCTGGAACGCCAAATCTCCAATCTCAAGGTAACACTTACGTACTTCCTGCCCGTGGCAGACGATACCTAGCAATGTGGCTCGTTTAAACTTTGACAGCGAGAACTCCCATCCACAGTTTATAATACAGGACATCGGTTACAAGTTCGAAAGGTGATCCCTACACCACAACAGTGTAGAAATGCTGGCGAATTGCCATCCAGCGAAATATTGCAGATCTATCGCCGAATGCCCAAGTCTGTGAGCCGATGACCATTCTAATACGTACTGCAATCGATCTCCTCTGCCTTAACTGTCATGAGGCTCACCCTTCGTACTCTCGCCGTTGTCAGGTCTATTTAAACGAGCGGGAAATCCGTCACCACAAAGAGACAGAAGGACTTCCCCTTATGCCATGGCAGTTTCTCATCTCGCCTCCCAGGGAGACTCCCACGTGTTTCTTATTCCCGAGTTTTCAAAAAACAAAACGTCCCCCCACTTCTGGTATCCCATCTTCTACCCCACCTCTGAGGTACCTCTCCCATAATCACTCCGTATCTAATCCTTTTGCTGTCCGTCGGCTCAGACTGAGCCTACCTTCAACGCCTCATCTAATCTCGCTTCTTCGAGTTCCCTCTTACAAGCCTCAGTCATCGACCCTGGACACAACGACACCTCTTCCCATCGTCCCTCTAAACTTCTCAAAAGTCCAAACGAAAGTCCGGTAACAACTGCTCTCTACCCATCTTCCACCTCCTCATTTACCCTCCCTGTCTCTGTCCCTAGTTCTTCCCCTCTCACTGGCTCAGTTTACAAGTGCAGATGTCACCCTCACACCATCGTAATGTAACCTTCCACCCCTGTTCCCCTCCCAAGTTTTCTTCCTCTTTCTGCCACCTCCCAGGTTTCCTGTCTCTTCTGTCCCTGCCACGCTTCTCCAGTTCCCTCAACCCTTTCGCCCCCCCCATACCTTGTACGTTCCAATACAGTTCCAACTTTACTCACCTCCCCTACCATTCCAATATTTGTCTCCCAATACGAACATCTCTGAATCCGAACACTGAAGCATTCTCTGAATATAATGCAGAGACAAACCATCGAATGGACACTGATCCACCTTCCTCTCTTCCTCTCATACCTCTGCTCCACTGCGCACTCCTTTCTTCACATCGACCGTTCCTTCGCTGCTTGAACATTTTCCACTGCCTCCGCATGTGACCTTTCAAAACCTTCTAGTCCGTAGAACCCTTACCTGCGGATTTCAATATCTTTATCATTGCCATCATGGCCTTTTTTCAGGTGAAATATACGCGGCTCAGGGTAATCGGGGTGAGCTTCAGATTTACTCTCTCAGTTTTGCCCCTGTGGTGTTTGCTACAGGAACCAAAATTACCCTCTGCGTTATTTCTCACATCCAGGCTATAATTTATTGTATTCTTCAGATCCTTTCCTGATGGGACCTTTAATGAAAGTGCCCTTCTTCTCCGCACTGATATCCGTACCATCAGCTATAGGTTTCATATACTTCGCTGCATTACACAGCAGCCCTATCCACTTACATAGGTGGTATACGCTTCTTTCTTTTAATCTCTCCCTCTCGGGCATTATCTATTCCGGATTTTGCCCTTCCTTGTTTCGTCATTACCGCCACCGATTCTGTTACTTGGTGGATTTTAATGCCACCATTTCCTCTGGGGAGGGTCTCCACTGGTGATTCCTGGAATTCAGTTAGAGGCTTTTCTTGCCACCCACCCCCTCCATGATTTTAAATACCGGTACTCACACCCATTTTGATTCCTCGACTCATACTCTCTCTTGCATCGATATCTCAGTTTGCTCTTCTTTTCCCTCCTCCGCCGCATTAAGACTTACTTAGGTCTGTTCTCCCGACTTACATGACAGTGATCATTTCCCAATCATATTCTTACTTCCCCTTCTATATCGCCACCTCATCGCACCCCACGCTGGCAATTTAATCGGCAAATTGGGAACCTTTACTCACACCTGCCTGTTTTTAAAGAGTTCCTTCTTCGTCCTCCATCGATGAGCTTTTTCACCTAATCACATCCTCCGTTTTCACCCACACCCGCACTTACTCAATCTATAGCCCCAAACTTCGAGCAGGCATTCTCAGAAATGCGTGCCTTGGTGTCCTCCTGCTTGTGCTCGTGCAGTACGTTTGAAACGCGCTGCATGGGCAGGTACCGGTACAATAGAACCACAGAGCGACTCCTTATTTTTAAACTAGAAGCGTGCGATCGCTCGCCCGGTCATCCGTGGACGCTAAACGCACTAGCTGGCAGATTAATGTCTCCACCATCACCTCATGCTTCTCTTTGAGATGCAGTCCTGTGGAAAAAAGTACGAAAACTGAGTGGTAAATATTCACCTGACCCGGGCTCCAGTTCCTGGCGGGTTGCCGGGTGTTGATAAAGCAACCCACAAGATGTTCCAATGAAATGGCAATCATCTGGTCCGTATTTCTCAGGGACTCCATCCATGCCCCTCGATTTCTTTCTCAAATCTGCTGCCAGAGAGTTAAGCACCCTTGGACTTTTTCTTCTCTCAGAGAAGAACAGTATAAGGCCATTTACAAACACTTCAAGAAACTGAGGCAACACCTCACTTGTCGATCAATCGCAGCTTGGCCCGACGACAATCAAATTCGTATGCACAACATTTACATCAGTCCCAGCCCTTGCAGTCCTATTACGCCTTTACAATCTAATTGGTCACAAGAGTTCTTCCACAGTGTGAAATCCGCCTTGTTCTCCCTTTCCGCAAACCAGGCACTACGGGACAATGGAAACCTCCCATATCGTCCCATTGCTCTTACCAGTGCAGTTTGCAAAGTAATGGAACGTCTAGTAAATAGACGTTTAGTGTGGTATTTGGAGACACACAACAGTCACTCCCACTCGGTCACTATGGCTTATCGTAAGGGACGTTCTACATAGACCCCTTACTGTGCGCTGGATACGTATGTCGTAATGCTTAGCGAATAACCACCCAGTTATTGCCATATTTTTTGATTCTTAGAAGGCATAAGACACAACTTGGAGGTAATAAATATTTTAGCCCAAGCCACTCCCTTATGGCCTTCGAGCAATCTACCAACCTTCCTTAAGAACTTTTTTAACGACAGGCTTTCCGTGTTCGGGGTTTACATAATAGGCACTCCCTCGGGACTTTATCCAAGCTGAAGTGTCCCCCAGGGATGTGATCTGAGCACAACACTTTTTCTCCTTGCTATTAATGATTTGGGCCTCTATTCTTCGATCAAATATTTGGTCAACACTCTGTTGATGACTTCGCTATTGCTGTGCAGGCGCTGACATGTCACCTCTTACAGTTTCTCTCCAGCATTGCAGTCGACCGTGGTTCCAATTGGGCCACACACCTGGGATTAAATTTTCCAGCACTAAAACCCACCCAAATCACTTACACTAGACGCTCTGTCATCTCTGATCATCCTTTGTACCTCTATGGCTTCACGTATCCCTGAACGAGATACAGTTCAAGTTTTCTGGGCTCCTCCTTGATCGTAGGTTATCCTGAAACTCACATTTACCTCTCCGAAGGCAACTTGTCACAGCCGGCAGAACCTTCTTAAAACGCTTGCTCATCTTCGTGGGGAGCTGCTCCGACAACCCTCCTTCACCTTGCATTCCTCCCTTATTTTTACGAAACTTATTATGGTGACCAGATCAAATTCACAGCGTGCATCTCCTGCTACTCACTCTAGCCCTTAACCCCATTCATCACCAAGGATTAACGTTTAATGCCTAGGTGCTTTTCGCTCTTTACCCCTGTCCGAAAGCCTCTAATCAGAAGCGAACCGTTCCATCCTTATCCGATCGCCGTGATGCCCATTGCCTGCGCTACTATGTACCTCTCATGATCTCCGCAAACCTTCCACATTTAAAGAATGGTCACTGATATTAGTAGACATTCTTTATTTGTTTCGCCGCCCCTGCTTACTCCCGTCCCTTCTCTTCTTCAGCCTTCATTCTCTCTTGTCCTTCTCTTCACTACCACCTTTCTATGTACATGTAAGCATCACACTTTTCCACTACCCCCCTGGGAAGTTTCTCCGCTGTTCGAGTCGGTTCTATTCTCCCTCCCTTTGTCTCGAAGCCCACTGTCTACGGTCGCTTCCCGCTCTCATTTCTTGACCACTTTCACTCTCATCTCATGCCAAATTGCTGTGTACACAGATTGCTCTAAGTCATCCCTTACGTCGTAGGATTTCGCAGCAGTGTTACCGGACAGCGTCTACAAGGGCTATAACTATCTTCAGCTAGTATTTTTAACTGCCTGAATTTATGCCATCCTTACATCACTTATCCGTATTGCATTCTATGCCTGTTGTCATCATTTTGTGGTTGTCTCAGACTCCTTAGTGCTTTACAGCAATACAAAAAATTTTGATACACCTCACCCCTTAGTCCCTCCTGTAATCCAACTTTGGCTACGCCGCAACTTACTAAGCATAAAGATAATTGTTTTTTGTTGGGTCCCTGGTCATGTTGACTTACAGGGCAATGAACAGGCAGACCTGCTGCGCGGCCATCAGCCAGTACATGACCATAACCAGTTTCTTATAGAGGTAATCCATGTACGACTATTTTGCGTAATATCTTCCCACCTTTCACACCCGTTGGCAACAACGTTGATCTACTATGCTCGGCCAACAAACATCAGTCTAATAAACCGAGTATAGGTTACTGCCGTCTTCCTTTATCACCAGTGCGAGTTGGAGGACTACTCTCTCCGTCTTCGTACATTGGCCAAAACTACTCGATCTTACTCATGGAATCTCCTGGAGAGGCGTCTTGCTCCTCCTCTGTGAAAATCCAAGCTCCATTCATCAGTCAGCCACATTCTGTTGGACTGCCCACCTTTATCAAACGAGCACGCAGAATTTACCTCTGTCGTCCGACTTTCGCCCGCTGCACTCTCTTTCCCTTCCCTTCTCGCTGATGGACCCCCCTTTTCATCCGGGGACTCCCTCATGGGTTTTTTGACAACGACTGACTTACCCAAAAATTTTTGAACTTTCACCCTTTTCTTGTATCTTTTGTACCCTCCCCCCCCTACACCCCTGCCCCCGCTTTTTCTTACCCTGCTGATCACCCCCCTCCCTTCTCCCACCCAAATTTCCCTTGCTCCTTCCTACCCTGCAGCGCTGTATACCCCTTTGTGGTTAGCCTTTTTTTTGATAAATAATAATAATTTCCCCTGACCATATCTGTGAGACTGTTACCTGACAGTCTGTGAGGCATTCCCCCTGACATGTCTGTGAGGCGTTACTTCAACTAGTCGTGAACTTCCCCTTATCCGTCTGTGGGGCACTTCCCCCTGACATGTCTGTGAGCGTTACTTAACTTGTCTGTGAGACTGTTATCTGATCACGTCTGGAGCACTTACCCGACTGTCTGTGGGGGCTTTTACTTCAACTATGTCTGTGAGGCATTACTTCAACTATGTCGTGAGGCGTTACTTCAACTAGCGTGAGGTTTTTACCTCATCCAGGGGCCATTAAAACACTACGGGAAATGTGGATATTCCTCCATAACCATGTCCACATAAATCAAGCGCACTTCACTGATAAACACAAACCTGGTAAATGTTTCCCACATTAAGCTTTGCCGGGAAAACCTTTTTAAAAAAAATAACTTTTTTTCTTGAACTGAATGCAAACTTGTTTTTTTTTTTTAAATAAAAAGTATTTTTTTTCCCCCCCCGTTCATCTTTTTTATTACCGCAAAAAAGCACACAGGGGGCCCCACTTAACCCACGGTCCTGTATTTTTCAGTAAGAATGAAACTTGTGACGATTTTCAGCCGATGGGTATTTCCCCCAAAAAAAACTTGTAAGGGTAAAAGTTGGACCAAAACGATCAGCCCCTCCTCCTATGTATGGGTTATTTTGGGTTTTTTGTTTAAATCACAAAACCTTCATGATCCAACACAACAACAGAATTTAAATTTCAAGGCAAATTTATTACTCCCGCCTCCCATTTTTCACTTATTGCTCTCCTTAACTTCCCTTCCTTTCTTTCCCACCCCTTTGAGATTTAGGAATTCTTTTTACTCTTCCTTTTGAAAAAAGGTCACTTGGAAAACCGGGGTAATTGAACCAATAAAAGGTTTGAAAAGACATTGAAGAAACACTGGGGACATTTTCCGGGTCAATGTGTACTCATGCCTCATCGCTTATATATGCGCAATTAAAACCCTGTGTTTTTTTAATGATCAAGGTCAAAGATTTGGAATTTTTTTCTGATAATAGCCCTGGGTTTGCTGCGCGTTTTAAACAAAAAACCATTCATCTTATCCCTTTTCACGCTTGCTCGGAATGATTCCAGGTTACCCCCAGCCTTTGGTTCATTTGTTTCTGAAACCCAGGAGGGTTTTGGATGTACAGTTTTTTTACCCAAAAAGAATAACCCCAAGTATTTACAGAGGGGCCCAGGGTTTTCACAGTTGTATGCAGTTCTTCATGCTTTCAAAAACTTTGAACCCGTCTGCTACCTTGTCTGTCATAGCCTTTCATTTTCCCCAAAGTGAGGAAAACAGTACAAAAAGAAATTCAACTCCTCTGTTGGGGATGGAAGTGAAAATTCAGCTTTGTGATCATTTCTTAAAGACCTGATTTTCCCCGATTTATCACGTAAGCACTGCAATCATCAAAGTACGCCATGCGGATCTATAAAGATACATTCCCGACAGGATCTATAAACATACAGTCACTGACAAAAAGGTTGCGGGGAGGTCCCAAAAATTTGTTTGATATAAAATTCGTTCAATTATTATAAATTTAAGGAAATATTAAGCCGTGGGGGGTCGTGCAGTGCCGGGGTTGGGGGGGAGGGGGAGACATTCAACACAATTCAAAAAATTTGGAGCCCAGGTCCATTTCCTGATCAAGCCCCGCAAGTAAAGAACCTCCTTTAAAAGGGAATTACTTCAAAATTTGGGGGCCATCGCGACCCACCACTGAGTACGGAGGCTACACTCTTCTTCACAGAGCACTGTATACCCTTAGGGTTTAGTGCTTAGTTAAGAGTATTTTATATGATGTCCCATAATATCAAACGACTAACACCTTCAGTTTACCACATATTAATAGTTTGTCAGGGTGTGGGGGGTTCATTTTTGGGGTGTCTCCCCGCATCTCAAATTTGGCCGACTCACCGAAAGTCCTGACTTTATAGGACGCTTGTACTTTTTTTCCTGCCCCCATACCCCTCACACACCACTCCCCCCTCCACCACTCCCCCCCTCAACACCACTGCCCCCCTCACACACCACGCCCCCCACACACCACCCCCCCCTCACACACCACTGCCCCCCTCACACCCACTCCCCCCCCAAACACACCACGCCCCCCACACACACTGCCCCCCTCACACACCACCCCCCCACCCCACTGCCCCCCCTCACCCCCATCCCCCCCTCACACACCACTGCCCCCCTAACACCCCACTGCCCCTCACAACAACTACCCCCCACACACCACGCCCCCCCACACCCCGTCCCTCACACACCGCGCCCCCTCAAAACACTGCTGCCCCCCACACACCACTGCCCCCTCACACACGCTCCCCCCACACCCCACTGCCCCCCACACCTCTATCCCTCACACCCCAAATCCCCCCTCACACACCGCTACCCCCTCACACACCGCTGCCCCCTCACACCCACTGCCCCCTCACACCCACTCCCCCCTCACACACAGAAGACCACACACACCTGTGGGGGAAGGGGAAAGCAAGGAAGGACACACACTAAAACAACAGAAAAAAGTTTGAAAACAAAAAAAAAATGTGAAGAGGAATGCAGGACAGGCAACAAGGCAAGCACACACACCCCATCCCAAAACCCCACAACCAAAAACGCTATCCCAACACAAACCCTAATCCACACTCTAAACTCCCACCCCAACACTCAGTTATAGAATCCACATACACTGCCAGGCCCCCCCCCCTCACAGACCCCCCAAAACACGTATGGAAAAAGGGAAATAAAGTTTTGGTACCCAACACGATGGAATAAAATAATGGGGAGTGGAAAGAAAAAGTCAAGAGGCATCACCAGACATCATAGATCTCACAGAAACCAACTCACAGTAGATAACAGATGCCCTCTTTCCAGCGGGGTATCAAATCCGAGGAAAAACAAAAGGGGGGGGAGGAGTGGCACTGCGGGCAAAAACCAATGGGGTTTTGATGATGGAGAAGGGGACAGTAAGAAAAAAGGGATTACATAATGGAATGCTTCAGTCGGAGGTCCCAAGGTGGGAATTGCAGGATGTTTTCCCACCCAGAACACAGGAGGCCAAAGGAAAGTAGATAAGAGTAATAGAGTGATGGTTGACACTGGGAAATCCAAAAAGGGCCCGCGACCAAAATTCTGATCGGGGGGGTTTTTCAAACCCCAAGGAAATCAATTGGGAAAAAATTGGAGCCCCATGGGGCCAAGAAACGTGGAGGGCAAGATATGGGGTTGTCTGAAACTTTATGTACCAACACGTAAAAAGGGAAATACCAAGAGAGAGGGAGGGTGAACCCGCGGAAATGGCCTAGTATTTACCTTTAAATAGTGCAGATATTGAGGCCATCACATATAAAAACCTCTTGGGTCAGAATCATTGGTTTTAAGTTCGAATACCAAGTTTTAGTGGAGGGGGAGCAGGAAGAGTGGACATACCCAAACCAAACTAAAGAAGAGGAAGCAGGAATGAAAACTTTCCCGAAAGCGGCAGTGGGGCGAGAACTGGCAGGGAAGTCATAAAAGGATGGGGTACTGACAACAAAATGCAAGGAAGTGAGGGGGAGGGTTTTTACCCAAGGGTAACAGGGAAAAATGAAAAGCCCAAAGACCCATGGTTTACCCAAAGGGGCAGGGAGGGAAAAACCAAGGTGCGGGGAAAGGAAAAATATGAAAGGGAAAGGGCCCAGGAGAATAAGGAGGCTCAAAAAAAAATAATTTCCGTAAGAAGGGACCCCAATGGAATAGAAAGACATAGCATGGAAGCCCCAAATCTGACCTGAAGCTGTTGTAAGCCCCATCAGGAGGAAAACAACAGTCAAGGCAAGGTAAACAGGGTAAAGGAAAAGGGGGGGGAGAATCACAAGAAAGACCGAGAAAATGGAAGAACTCACATAAATTCAAGGGGAAATGTTTTACAAACATAAATAAGAAAGATAAATATCCACCAAGCGTTGGGCCAATACTTTCAACCCAGGAAAAAGTGAAAAGGGTTTCTGAGTGAGCAACACCTAAAAATGATGGGATCAATAACATCTCTCCCTGGGTCTTGAGAGAGGTGCAGAGGTACTAATTACCCTAAAAACGTATTCAACACACATCAAACGGAGATTACCTGAGGTTTGGAAAACGCAAATGTATCCCAATTTTAAAAAAGGAGACAAAATGAAGCACTAAAATTTTAGACCAGTGCACTGGGAAGTATATACAATCATGGGGGAAATTATCAGGGAAAAAGTGGGGGGAAAACCTAGAAAGAAATGAGCTTAACAACACCAACACGGTTTCAGGGGCGGGAAAACCCGTTCACTAACCTATTGGAGTTCTTGACAGGGGGAAGCAGTAAGACAAGAGAGAGGGGGTGGGGGAGATTTCATTTTCTTGGACTGTAAGAAGGCGTTGGGGCACCCTTCCACACAAGAGATTTGCAAAAAATGGGGGGACCCAAACAGGGGTAACAGGGGCCTCAATGGATCTGAGTCATGGGGACGAGATGGGTGACAAGTGGCGCCTGTGGGGAGGGGGTTCCACAAAGGGGCTCTTTGGACCCGTGCTGTTTTGGTATTTTTCGAACACAGGGAAAGGGAAAAGACTCCGAATGTCCCTGTTTGAAGATGAGGTAAGTTGATGAGAAGAATTCAAACAGACAAACCATGCAAATCTAAAAAGGGATCTGGGCAGGGGCAGACCTGGCCCGCAATTGGGTCTGGAGTTCAATCCCACCCCAAATACAAAATCATGAAATTGGGGGAAAGGGGAAAGAAACCACAGACGGAGTACAGTCAGGGGGGCCAAGACTACAAAAACCCCATCAAGGGAAAAAAACTTGGGGGGAGTAAACACCAGGCACATCTCCTGAAAACGCACATCAACCAAATAACTGCTGCAACATAGGGCGCCTAGCAAAACCCAAAAACAGCTTCCGAACTAATATGGAAACGTTAGGGCCCTCTACACTGTGTACGTTGGCCCATATGGAGTATGCGGCACCCCTGGAACCCACACCTAGCCCAAACACGTAAAGAAACAAGAAATGCAAGGTTTCAACAAGAAGTCCCAGAGCTAAGAGGTATGACTACAGGAGAGGGTTTAAAGGGGAAAACAACCTACGACACTTGGCAGGGGATGGGGGGCATGATAATGCATTAAAAAACGAAGGAATTACAAGGGGGACGAAGCAGGATATTCCAGAGATGGGACACGTAACAAGGGACACGTTGGAAGTTGAAGACAACAGCATGAATCACAGGAATGTTAGTGTATTTCTTCAGCCACAGAGTAGTCAGTAAGTGGAATAGTTTGGGAGCGATGTAGTGAGGCTCACGGATCCATACATAGCTTTAAGCAGAGGTATGATCAAGCTCATGGTGCATAGAGATTGACCAGTGGCGGCCAGTGAAGAGGCGGGGCCAGGAGCTATGACCGACGCCTGCAACCACAACTAGGTGAGTACACCCACTGCTCCCTCACACACCCTGTCCCTCACACACCCCTGTCCCTCAACACCCTGTCCCTCACACACTGCTGCCCCTCCACACACCCCTGTCCCTCAACACTGCTGGCCCCTCACACACCTGTCCCTCACACACCCCTGTCCCTCACACACCTCTGGTCCCTCACACACCCCTGTCCCTCACACCCCTGTCCCTCACACACCCCTGTCCCTCACACACTGCTGCCACTCACACACCCCTGCTCCTCACACAACCGACCCTCCACACTGCTGCCCCTCACACACCCCTGTTCCCTACACACCCCTGTCCCTCACACACCCCTTCCCTCACACACCCCGATCCTCTCTCACCCCTGTCTTCACCACAACCTCTGGTCCGTCACACACCCCTGCCCCTCACACACCCTGTCCCTCACACACCCCAGTCCCTCACACACCCAGTTACCCTCACACACCCAGTCTTCACACAACCCTGTCCCATCACACACCCTGCCCCCTTACACACCATGTCTCTCACACTCCCCTGTCCTCACACACCCCTGCCCCTCACAACCCTTGTCCTCACAACACACCCTTGTCCCTCACACACCCCATCCGCCTCACACACCCCTGTCCCTCTACACATCCCTGTCCCTCACAAACCTTTGTCCCTCACACAACCCTATCCCTCACACACCCCTGTCCCTCACACAATGCTGCCCCCTCATACACCCATGGTCCCTCACACCCCTGTCCTCACACTCCCTGTCCCTCACACATGCTGCCCCTCACACCCCTGCCCCCTCCACACACCCCATGTCTCACACATGTGGCCTCACACCCCTGTCCCTCACACACCCCTGTCCTACACACCCCTGTCTCTCACACACCCTGCCCCCTCAAACATCCCCCTGACACCCAACGCCACGGCTCCTAATCACCCCTGTCCCTCCCCACACCCCTGTCCCCACACACTTGCTGCCCCCTAACACACCCCTGCCACCTCCCAAACACGCCCCTGCCCCCTCACACAACCCCTGTTCTTCAAACACCCCTGTATCTCCACACCCCCCCCCATGCTTCTCACACAACCCTGTCCCTCACAAACCCCTGTCACTCCACACACCCCTGCACCCCCTCCACACACCCTTGTCCCTCACACCACCCCTTCCATAACACACCCCCTGTATTTCACACACCCCTGCCCCCTCACACACCCCTGTGTTCCCTCACCACACCCCTTGTCTCTCCACTCCCCTGACCACTCCACACAATGCGGCACCTCCCCTCATGCACCCCTGTCCTCACACGCCCTGATCCCTCACACACCTGCTCCCTTACACACCTCTGTCCCTATACGCCACCCCTGTCCTCACACACCTGCCCCTCCACACACCCCTGCCCCCTCACATGCACTGTCCCTCGCAGAACCCTGTCCCTCACACACCTTGTTACCTCACACCCCTGTCCCTCTACACACCCCTGTCCCTCACACACCCCTGCCCCCCTCCAACTGCTGCCCCCTCCATTCCCCTGCCCCTCACATACCCCTGTCCCTCACCACAACCCTGCCCCCTCACACCCTGTCCCTCATCACACCGTGTCCCTCACTCACCCCTGTCCCTCACACCCCCCTTGCCCATACACAGCTGTCCTCACAACACTGTGCCCCCTCACACACCCCTGTCCTCACCACCCTTGTCCCTCATTTCACACCCTTCCCCCTCACAACACCCTGGCCCTCACACACACCTGTCACTTCACACCACCCTTTCCCTCACAACCCTGCCCCCTCACACAGCTGTTCCCTCACACACTGCTGCCCCCTCACACACCCCTGTCCCTCCACACCCTTGTTCCTCCCCCACACAACCCTGCCCCTCCACACACCCCTGTCTCTCACTCTCCCCTGTCCTCCACTTCCCTGTCCCTACAACCCTGTCCCTCACACAACCCCTGCCCCCTCTCACACCCCTGTCACTCACCCTGTCCCCTCACACACCCATGTCCCTCACACACGCTGCCCCTCATACACCCTGTCCCTCACACGCCCCTGTCCTCACAACCCCTGCTCCCATTATAACACCTTCTGTCCCTCACGCAACCACGTTCCCTCCACACCCCTGCCCCCTCACACACCTGCCCCCTCACATGAACTGTCCCTCGCACACCCCTGTCCCCACACACCCTTGTACCTCACACCCCCTAGTCCCTCACACACCCCTGTCCTCACACACCCCCTGCCCATACACACGCTGCCCCATCCATTCCCCTGCCCTCACATACCCCTGTTCCCTCACACACCCCTGACCCCTCACACCCCGGTCCCTCACACACCAGTGTCCCTCACTCACCCCTGTCCCTCACACACCCCTGCCCCCCTTCCACAGCTGTCCCTCACACACTGCTGCCCCCTCCCACACACCCTGTCCTCACACACCCTTGTCCCTCACACACCCCTTCACCCCTCACACACCTGTCCCTTCACACACCCCTGTCACTCACCCCACACCTTTCCCTCACCACACCCCTGCCCCCTCACACAGCTGTACACTCACACACTGCTGCCCCCTCACACACCCCTGTCCCTCACACACCCTTAGTTCCGCACACACCCTGCCCCCTCCACACCCCTGTCTCTCACCTCTCCCCTGTCCCTCACACATCCTGTCCCTCAAGACACCGTCCCTCACACACCCTGCCCCTACTCCACCCCATGTCCCTCACCCCTGTCCCCTCACCAACCCCATGTCCCTCCACACTATGCTGCCCCTCATACACCCGCAGATTGTCCCTCACACACCCCTGTCCCTTCAAACACCTCTGCCCTATTACACACCCCTGTCCTAACAAACCTGCCCCCTCACACACCCGTGTCCCTCAACATACCCCTCGCCCCTCACACCACCCCTGTCCTCATACACCCCTGCCCCTCACACACCCCTGCCTCCTCACACACCCTTGCCCCCTCACACGCCCTTGTCCCTCACACACCCCTGCTCCCCTCACACACCCTGCTACCTCACACACCTGCTCTCTACACTCAACCTCTGCCTCCCTCACACACCCCTGTCCCTCACACACCCTGTCCCTCACACACTCCTGCCCCTTCTCACACCCCTTCCCCCTTACACCTTGCTCATCATACATCCCTGCCCCCTTCGTACACCCTTGCCTCCTCCACACCTGACCCCTCACATACATCGGCCATTCACTTTACTCTTGCTCTTCATAACACATCTGCCCATCACACATCTGCCCTCACCACATCTGCCACTCACACATCTGCCCCACAACGTCTGCCACCACACATCTACCACTCGCACATCTGCCACTCCAACATCTGCCTCTCACACATCTGCCACACACACATCTGCCACTCGCACATCTGCCACTCCACACATCTGCCACATACACACTCTGCCACTCACACAATTGCCATCACACATCTGCCACTCACCACTTATGCCACACACATTGCCACTCACCACATCTGCCACACCCACATCTGCCACTCACACATCTGCCCACACACATCTGCCACTCACACATCTGCCACAATCACATCTGACACTCACACATCTGCAACTCACAAATCTGCCAGTCACACATCTGCCACACACATCTGCCACTCACACATCTGCCACCACACAAATCTGACCACTAACACATCTGCCACTCACACAATTGCCACACACATCTGCCACTCACACATCTGCCCACACTACCATCTGCCACTCACACATCCGCCATCACACATCTTGCCACTCAACATCTGCCACTCACAATCTGCCACATCACACATCTGCCACACACATCTGCCACTCACACATCTGTCACACCACACATCTGCCACTCACACATCTGCCACTCACACATCTGCACTAACACAGCTGTCCCACACACACATCTGCCACTCACCACATCTGCCACTCACGATCTGCCACTCACACATCTGCCACTCACACATCTGCCACTTCACACATCTGCCACACACACATCGCCCACTCCACACATCTGCCTATCACATATCTGCCACTCCCACACATCTGCCACTCACACATCTGCCACTACATCTGCCACTCACACATCTGCCCACTCACATCTGCCAATACACATCTGCCACTCACACATCTGCCACACATCTGCACTCACACATCTGCTTACTCAAACATCTGCACACTCACACATTTCAGGGATACACAATACAGTTACATGGAAGATAAAAGAGTAATAAAGAATATTACCGAAGTTAATTAAGGGAGAAGGAATTTCCACTTATAAAGGAATTTAATAAAATAAATATATTTCACAAATCTTTAATTTTTATTATCCTTTGAGAACCAGAAGGTTTATGCTCTTGTTCCACTGCATAGAGGAAATGTTGCATCTTCAAGATTCCAGAACCTGTTACAATTACATTTGCGCAATTATATGATATGTATGTAACGTATATATATATTATATATATATATATAGATATTTATATATATATATATGCTCATGCCATTGAAATGGGTCTCTGTTTGGAAAGAGCCACTGTGTATTTGGTGTGATAAGTGGTGTGCTGTAGTGTAATATAGTGGTCAGGTGCGGCGGGACGCACGGGTGTGTTCTAGGGACTAAGACGTCAGCAAACCTCTGAACCACTCCTGGGTCCACACCCTATGGCCTCCGTCCCGTTGCCACAGTCACCCGACTTATTTACCTAGGAGGGCAGGAGAGGATAAACCTCTTAGACGGACTTCGACTTGACTCAAGAAATCGTAATGACACGATTGCCGAACAAACCATACCCCCCGCCGGGATGAACCCACGGAGTCCATAGGAGTCTCAAAAACTCAGCCGTCGCGTTATCCACATAGACCAGCTAGCCACGATAAAGATTCATCAACTAGGTATATTTCTACACCATAGGAGGTTAGCACAGGCACCACTGTGCCACAAAATGCAAGTTTTTACAGACGAATCTCCAGCTAGCGTGGCCGTGACGAACTCTAGCTCAAGTCCCTTCACTGCCGTCAACATGACTCAAGAAATCGTAATACACCATCCTCTCATTCTAAACTTGCTAATTAAACTGTGTGAGGCTACAAGAGTTTACCACACTGTTATCCTTTCCTCTGTTATAGTAAAACACTGCCTCTGTTATAATAAAACACCTTGTTATCTTACCATCTGTTATTAATAACACCTGTTATCCTATCTGTTACAGAGTGTGATGTTGATTGGACCCTTTACAACGAAATTTCGAGTGAGGTGGGGATGTGGAAACTGCCAGGGAGTGTCGCCAGGGAAGGATGCCTCATTTGTAATTTATGAGCACTGTTAATAATAATAATTAGGCATCTCTGAGCCAAATTGGGGGGTTTCGTCCTGAATTTTGTAATAGGAAACCCTGTGTTAATGTCCCCGCTGAAGAACTGAAACAGGAAATTTGCGGGACCTCAAGCATTATGTGTGGATGGGCAGAACATAGAGATTATGATCATCACTCAAGGGGAAGTGCACCATTAGTCTTTGCATTTAGTATCTAACTGGCCAGTATAGGGTCTAGGTGACAGGTCAATGTTGTGGTGTGATCCATCAACAATAATTAAAGGGTAAGTGGTAATACGAAATTTATTTTTGTGTACCCAGCAGCCTAATCATGTACAGTCACAATTATAATTTATCACTGTAGTGGTTTTTAATATTGCAATTATTAATTTAATGTCAGGTCTAGCTTTTTGTGAGAGTGGTGAAGATGTGGGCATTCAAGGGGTCACAGTTCAGCGAACCTACAGTTACTTAGTACCAATTATCTCACCCAAATTATTTGCATGTAATAATTCTAGTAATACCCTGTAAGCTCTTGCAGGTAAGTTACATAATTAATTATTCACAAAACTACCTCTGTTTAACAAACATCTGTTAATCCTGTCTCTGTTATAACAATAGTCAACCTGTCTATCCTACCTCTGTTATAACAGTAAACACCTGTTATCCTGCCTCTTTTATAACAGTAACACCTGTTATCCTGCCTCTGTATTATAACGTAAACACCTGTTTTCCTGCCTCTGTTATAACTGTAACACCTGTTTTCTGCCTCTGTTCTAACAATAACACCCTGTTATCCTGTCTTGTTATAATCATAACTCTGTTATCCTGTCTCTGGTATAAACTATAACAACTGTTATCCTACACCTCTGTTATAGCTTGAACACCTGTTATCTTACATCTGTTATAGCTATAACACCTGTTATCTTTACCACTGTTGTTAACTATAACACCTGTTATCTTACCTCTGTTATAGCTTTAAACCTGTTATCTTACCACTCTTAGAGAAATGAATAACTGTTATTTTTCCTTTCCTATAGCACAATAACCTTGTTATAATAATAGTTATCCTTTGTTTAACAATAAGTGTTTATTCTACCTGTTATATCAGTGACACTGATATCTTACTTCCCGTTATAACGATAGGTGTTTCCTACCTGTTATTTCAATAACACCTGGTATCTTAGTTATAACGATAGGTGTTATCCTACCTGTTATTTCAATAACTCCTGTATTCTTACGTTATAACGATAGGTTTTATCCTACCACACTGTAACAATGCAACCTGTTAGCAGACTTCAGTTAATAACACTAAACACTTGTTTAACTGCTTTAGTTATGGTAAAACACTGCTATCTCAAATTAGTAATAATGTGTGTTGTACCAAACCCAGTACCAACAAGACCACCAAGTCGATAACATTCGTCTTTGCAAATATACAGGGTCTAAAGCCAGCAATAAACAACAAAATAACTTTCATCCCCCCCCCCCCCCCCCCCCCCCCCCCCCCCCCCCCCTGGACTGCTTGAGAGCAAAGGCAATGTTCGCGGCTTTCACTGAGGACCACATAAAGGATCACTTGACAACGATAATAGGATCCCAGGTTTTAACCTATACAGATGTGACAGAGTTGAACAGGCAAAAGGGGGGGGTTGGCCTGTACATTGCAGAGTAACTTGTTTGCACAGAAAATGCTTAATGCCTCAAATGTGTAGTGGAAGTTTTAGCAGTAAAGGTCGAGGAAACCCAAAAACCTAGTCATTGTGGTAGTCTACAAGCCTCGGTTGCAAACATCCCAGCAATTCCAGGAACAGACTGTTAAAAATTGACCACTGTGTGAAAATCTTCCAGCTCCTGCACCCTAACATCTTGCTCTGGGGGATTTCAACTTAAGGCACCTAAAATGGAGGGAATATAGCAAATAATATTGTTGATTTTTTTTTTTTTTTTACAGTAATAACACAAGGAGGCAGCTCTGATGAAAACTCACACTCACACGAGCTTTTAAATCTCTGCACAAAATTCAATTTAAACAGCAAATAATAGAGCCTACTAAGACTGGAGAAATACACTAGACCTCATCTTCACTAACAATGATGATCTGATAGAAAATGTCCACCATATCAAAAACGAATATCTCAGATCCCACAAACTTAATTGAGGTTCAGACATGTATGCGTGGAGCCATCAGACTGACATAAAGAGACTAGTCACGAGGGGAGCATTCACCAAGTTCAACTTCATAACAAAAACATAAAGTGGGGTCCAAGTATAGTAAACAAAGTTTTTTCCCCCCTAATCCGATATAAGCTGGGAAGATATACTAAGGCAACACAGACCCAAACTTATGCCTAGAACAGGATTAACTCGGTGTGCACTCGAAGTATGCCACAAGGCTTTATCCTCTAAGAAAAAGGAGGAGTAGATGTAAAATAGAAGAGACATGCGCTCCCTTTACTGGCGTCGGAAAAGAATAACAGTGCGGATTAAAAGAGGTCAATAATATCAGAAATGCGCAGGGAGACACTGGTCAGTGAATAGCAAGCAGCGAACTTAAGCTAAAAGAATCCTTTAGGATCAGGAATCGCGGGAAAGAACTAAAAAGCATAATGAAATCGAAAGAAACCCAAAGTAAATTGTCTTCTCTATGACCAAATCAAAATCGAGAACAACGTCAGTATTGGGCCCCCTACTTAAAATTCAGATGGGTCCTACACAGATGACAGCAAGGAAATGAGTGAGCTACTCAAGTCACAATATGATCTCAGTTTTTAGCAAGACGCTAAACCAGACTGATGAGTCGAAGATCAAAATGAATTTTTATGAGGAGCCACAAAAATTTGATCTTAACACAAGGCCTATCGATGTTATCCTGACGCCAAATGACTTCGAACAGGCGATAAAATGGACATGCCCAAGCACTATGCCCCAGGGCCAGACCTCATGGAAACCTCTGTGTTCATCAAGACTGCAAGAAGCCCACTATCACGAGCCATTTTCCATCATAGAGAGGGAGCATGGACCACGGGGGTCGTCCCTCAGTTACTAAAAACAACAGACATAGCCCCATCCACAATGGGGGCAGTAAAGCAAACAGCAAAGAACTACAGACCAATAGCACTAACATCCCATATCATAAAAATCTTTGAAAGGCGTCCTAAGAAGCAAGATCACCCACCCATCTAGAATCCATTCAGTTACACAACCAGGCAACATGGGTTGTAGAAGCAGGTCGCTCCTGTCTGTCTCAACTACTGGATCACTACGACAAGGTCCTAAATGCACTAGAAGGACAAAAGAATTGCAGATGTAATATATACAGACTGTGCAAAAAGCCTTCGACGAAGTGTTACATGCGTAATAGCGCACAAAATGCGCGCTAATGAATAACAGGAAAAAGTTGGTCGATGGATCTATAAATTTCCTCACTAACAGAACAGAGAGTAGTCGTCAACGAGTAAAGTCCGAGGCAGCTACGGTGAAAAGGCTCTGTTCCACCAAGGCACAGTACTAGCTCCCATCTTGTTCCTCATCCTCATCCCCATCCGACATAGACGAAGGATGTCAGCCACAGCCGTGTCTTCCTTTGCAGATGCACCCGAATCTTGCATGACAGTGTCTTCCCATGGCAGCACTGCAAGGCTCCAGGCGGACATCAACCATATCTTTCAGTGGGCTGCAGAAAACTATATGAAGTTCAACGATGAGACAATTTCAATTACTCTAGATATGGTAAAACATGAGGAAATTTATATCTTCATCAGAGTACCAACAAATTTCTGGCCACAAAATAGAGCGAAAACCAACGTCAAGACCTGGGAGTGATTATGTCGGAGGATCTCACCTTCAAGGGACCTTAACATTTGTTCAAATCGGATTCTGCTAGAAAAATGACAGGATGGATAATGAGAACCTTCAAAATAGGGAGGCCAAGCCCATGATGACACTGTCAGTCACTTGTTCTCTATCTAGGCTGGAATATTGCTGCTCATCTAACAGCACCTTCAAGGCAGGTGAAATTGCCGACTGCTAGGAAAATGTTAAAGAGAACTTTCACGGCGGCATAACGGAGATAAAACACCTCAATTACTGGGAGCGCTTGACGGTTTCTATACCTGTATTCCCCTGGAACAGCAGGAGGGAGACGTTACATGATTATATGCACCTGGAAAATCCTAGAGGGACTATACCGAAAACTTGCCACACTTGGAAAATCACTCACTTACAGGAAAGCGAAAAAGACTTGGCAGGACCGAGGCACCGTCCCCCACAATGAATTCGCTGCGTGGTGGTATCTAGCACCGTTTTTGACAAATTTACATAGAATGTAGTCAGGAGGCCCGGGAACTCGTTCTAACTGCCTCACAGACACATACATAAGGGGGTTACCAACGAACCAATTAGGCTCGTCGTTAGTGGCACTGGACAAGCAAATTAAAGGCAGTTCATTGATCAGCAGGGCTGTGGCTCGTACGTTGGGTTTGCGTGTCTAGACAGCAGCACTACCTGCACCCTGGCTTGATAAGGAGAGGATCCACCAGGAAGGATCTGGTCTCAGACCCGGGACGCGGTGGGGGACCCGGGGTACAAAGGTGTCTTAGAGAGACATCGCGGTGTAGGCGTGTTCAAGGAATGGGTGGACGTGCATGGGTTATTTCCCACCCCATAGCTAATTTGGGGGTGGCGAGGCGAGTGGGAGGGGGTAGGGTCACGGGTGAGAGTTATTTGTCGGGAGGTCAACGCAACCCGCGGCGACCGGGGCGATTAGGGCGTGACCAGGCCTCCTGGTGGGGATCAGCTCCTATGAAGATCAACCAATTCTAGTTGATCTTTGTTATCCCTCCCCCCCCCCCACCCCAACCCACTCCCACGAACAACCACCCCCGCCCCCCCCGCAACCAACACCCCCCCCCGACAGCCCCACCACCCCCCCTCGCCCCCCCCCCCCGTCTCCCCCCCGCCCCCCCCCCCCGCCGCGACACAGTCTCCCCCGGGGGCCCCCCCCCACTCCGGTCCCCGGCGGGGCGCCGGGAGCGCACATCGGCTCGGCCAGGGGGGAGGGGGCGGGCCCCGCGCGTCGGAAATCGGGGGGGGGGGGGCGGGGCCGGGGGCGGGATCACCTCCCGGGGCGTAGGGGACGCTGGGGCGGGGGACGTACCCATGTATCGGGCGGCCACCCGGCCGACGGGAACGGGTCCGGGGCGGGGTCGCGGGGGCGCGGGCCGGGGGGAGGCAGGGTGGGGGGATGGGGGGGCGGCGGGGCAGGGAGGGCAGGCTGTCGGGTAGCTAAGTTGGGGGGGGGGGCTATGGGGGCTGTACGCATGAGCACAGGGACACCGGACGGGCATCGGTCGCAGAGTCCCGTGGGGCCGAACAAATCGATGCAGGAAGGAGAGGGGGGCATGTAAGAGGAGTTTTTTGATGGCTGGGGGCCTGCCTCATAAGCTGCTGTGGCTTTGAACATATGACGCGTCTTCATCGCTGGTCCTCATGATGTAGGAATTACCAGTTCCCTGGGGGGGGGATAGCAGGAGTCTCGCTGCTGCTCGGAATGCGGGGGACAACCTTTGGGGAGGGGGAAAAGAGAGGGCTTATGAAGTGCGAGGGACTACGGGGGATTGGCGAGCTCATGGTTGAGGGGTGGTGAGGGAGATGCCTACCGGACGTGAGACAGGTAAAGGGAGTGGGCAGAAAGGGTCAGGATGGCGTGGTCCACCCGCCAGCAGGTAATAGTAGTAATGCAAACTGTCGGTGAGAGGGTGGTTGTTGAAGCGGGGGAAATTTAAGGGGGTCAGGGAGCAGTTAGGCCAGGTTAGTGGACGGGTTAATGGGGTCGCCGGCCCGGGGCAGGAATGTATCCCGGGGGCAAGGATTGTAGCATGGTTGGGTGGACTCAGTTATGGTAATAATACGTCGCCCGCGTATCGGACCGGGAGCACGGAGAGGGTATGGTGGAAGGTGGTTCGGGTCGAAGGTTAGAAGCACTGAACACGAGCGCTTGGCCAGGATGAGGGGGGCAGACCTCGCAACCGGAAGAAATGTGGAGGATGGTTGGGTGGGTGTGGGTCGCACCCCAAGCGGTCTGGGTGCAACGATGTGGGTACAGGGGCACCGTCCCCCCGGGGCGGTGCGTGGAGAGCAAATTGTTCACGCGGCTCAAGGGAGAAGGCCCCCTTCCAGCCCCACGATGGAGCGCCAGACTTATCGTCGGGGAGGCGTGGAGGGGTCCCGACATAAATGATAGCTAAGGTGTAGAGCGGCCGTGACCGAGGTGACGAGGAAGGCGAGGCTGGGGAATAAACAGAAAATTGAGGATGGTAAGGGCGACCTGGGGGGACTCGGGCGCGCACAGGCTGGGTTGGACGTCGGTTTGCACTGGGGAGGGTAATAGTGTTGGGGACAGCCATCGCCGAGGACTGGGAGCGCTGGGATGGCATGCAGCCCTCGACCGACCTCTCCCCCGATCGCCCTTTGCGCTCGAGCCCATTGCACTTCAAGGATATGCATGATGGCGTATAGAGGAGGGCTACTTCTGTGTAGTGTCCGTCCTGTTGTAGGTCGGCATATATCAAAAATAGCAATGGTCTAGAAACTTGACCCTGTGGGGACCTCCCCGCTCTGTCACAGGTGCACACTGTTGATACCTCTTCATAAATCGTTACACACCCATACTTGTTGGTTCCTCCTGCCAGGTATTCCTGATCCATTGCAGTGCCCTCCCTGTTATATGCGGCCGTGGCTCCTCCGCTTCTGCATAAATTCTTGTTGGGGAACTGTGTCGAAGGCCTTCCTGCAGTCTAGGATAAACGCAATCAACCCACCCCTCTCCTCGTGTCTTGCTTCTGTTAACTGTCATAAAACTCCAGGAGGTTTGTGGACACAGGATTTGCCTTCCATGAACCCATGCTGGTTTTCATTTTATAATCTTGTTCAGTTTCCAGGTGTTCGACCATCTCTCCTGATTAATCTTCTCCATGACTGCACACAATACTTGTCAGAGACACATGGTCTGTAGTTTAGTGCCTCATTTCTGTTCCTTTCTTAAATATAGGGTTTCATTTGCTGTCTTCCATTTCTAGGTAGTTTTGCCAGTTTCAAGGGATGTGTTGAAGATTGTGGTTAGGGGCACACACAGCATCTCTGCTCCTTCTCTTAGGAAACCTATGGGGAGATGTTGTCCCGGTTCCCATCGCCTATGAGGTTTCAAGGGTCACTTAGCAGCTTCTGCACCTCCTACCTCAGTTGTTCGTATGTCCTCCAACACTTTTGTATATCTCTCTTATATGTTCCCTTCTGTGCTGTCTTCCAGAGCCTTCCTCGTCTTACTATAAAAACTTCCTTAAAGTCCTGTTTAGCTCTCACATACATCTTGATATTTCTTGTGAGTTCTCCACCTTCTGTCCTCAATCTGATCACCTGTAGTATTTGATGTTGTCTTTTTTCCTGATGTGCATGCAACATTTTCGGTCAGTCTTGATTTCGATGCTATGTCATTTTCATACTGTCGCTGGGCCTCCCTCCTTACCTGTGCATAACGTTCTGGCTCTGCGACTTGATCTCCCCTATTTTCGTGTGTTCTCTGCCTTCTGTACTTTTCCATTCGTATTGCACTTTGTTTTTGCCTCCTCACACGTCGGTAAACAAGGGGCTTGTTATGGTCTTCCCATTGTTTCTGTTGCCCTTGGAAAAACCTTTCCCACTGCATCCTTTGCGTTTTGTTGTTACATATTACATCATTTGTTTACTGGCTTTCCTGCCAGTTCTCTGTCCACGGAACCTCCTGCAGGAAGTTCCTCAACCCTATGTAGTCCCCTCTTTTATAGTCAGGCTTTTCCCATTCAACTCCTGTTACTCTCTCCACTTGCAACTCTACTATGTATTCAAAGCACAGAACCACGTGGTCGTTAGCTCCTAGGGGACTCTCATATGTGATGTCCTCAATGTCTGAACTGCCCAGGGTGAAAACACAAGGTCCCAAACTTGTTGGTTCATCCTCCCCTTTCACTCTGGTGGTGTCCTTAACATGTTGGTGCATGAGGTTTTCCAGCACCACGTCCAACATCTTGACTTTCCATGTTTTGGGACCCCCATGTGGCTCCAGGTTTTCCCAGTCAATCTCCCTGTGGTTGAAATCCCCCATAACCAGCAACTTTGCTCTGCTGGAGTGAGCTCTTCTTGCCACCTCAGCAAGTGTGTCCACCATTGCTCTGTTGCTCTCTTCATATTCCTCTCTTGGCCTCCTGCATTTCTGTGGTGGATTATACATCACTACAATGACCACCTTGTGCTCTCCAGACTGAAGTGTTCCTACTATGTAGTCTCTTTCTCCAGTCTCGACTATGCCTCCCATTTTCTCGAATATCCATCTGTTTTTTACGAGCAGAGCAACCCCTCCTCCCCCTCTGCCCCTTCTATCTTTCCTCATGATCTGGTATCCTGGTGGAAAGATTGCATCTTATTGTCTCCGTGAGTTTTGTTTCTGTAACTGCTATGATGTCTGGGGACTTCTCATTGATTCTTTCTTGCCATTCCTCATGTTTATTCGTTAATCCATCTGCATTTGTGTGCCAAACCTTCAACTTCTGTTCTAATACTGTAACTGTGGTGCAGGGGGTGGGAACAGAGGGATCAGTGTGTGATGGTTGGTTTGGATTGTTCAGTTGCCTTGGGGGTGTCGTGGCTAGAGTCCTTCTGCAGGTGTTCTGAGGGGGTGGGTTTTTCCTTCCACTTGTTCCTGGGTTATTCTGCTCTCGTTTTTCATTTCCTCCTATTTCTCCTTTCGTTTTTTCACTCTCTCTTTCAGCATCCTCCTTTCCTCCTGTGTTCTGTCTCGATCGAGGTACACACTCATGAACTCCTGTTTGCCTCTCAGCCGTGCTTTCTCCTGCAGGATCATGGTTCGTGTTTATTCTGCCTTGAAAAATTACTTTGAGAGGCCGATTCCTTTTCTTTGTGA
>NC_069451.1:31169763-31189868 GCF_026875155.1 Cherax quadricarinatus | reverse complement strand
TCGTGAGCGATCCACAGGGGGTTGTCTTTCCAACTAAAGGCTGACAGGCCAAAAAACCCCCCCGGGGGTCACCCCTTTTGGGGCTCGACGCTTTTGCAGGCTTGACCGGGAAAAACGGTACGATTTTTGGCAACAACGTCAAGACACCTTTTCTCCTTTGGCAAGCGTTCACTCCCCAGGGGGCGAATGCATTGCGGAAGGGACGGAAACAGCGACTCCGACAGGGTTACTATGTCTTTCGCTTTTTTTGGGGACGCGCCTCTTCCCCCAACAGTAAGGGCTTCTACAGCAGTGCATTCCCGGATGACTGTTTTGCTCCACTCAGGACGCAACTCACCTTGTGACACTCTTGGGGATGACTGGAAGTACAGGGGGACCCCCGGTTAACGATATTTTTTCAATCCACAAGTAGTTCAGGTGCCGTACGACGAATTTGTTCCCATAAGGAAATATTGTGAATAATTGTCCATTTCAGCCCCCCAAAATTTACACTACAAACGCCTTACATAAATACACTTACAAAATTTGGTCGCTTGGGAGGTGATCTTTACGGGGTCCATGTATTGGTACATACAGACTCCCTCGCGAGATGAGCATGGGGCGGTGACGGTTATTTTTGAACGGAGCTTGGGGATGGTTCGGTTACTTTGAACCGAGCGTGGGACGGTGATGGTTTACTTTGCGGGATTTAGGTTTGAAACCTTCCGGATGGTAGCCCCCGCGTTTGTTTAAGTTGAAAAAGTCACTCGCGCTTAGAAATGAGGTTGGAGAGGGTGTTTCGGGCGACGTATCCTTGGCCCGGGAAGTCGAACTGCTTTTTTGTATGAATGATTTTGTTACGTTAAATATTTTTATTTGGGGGCAGTGTTAGGGGACTGGGTTAGAAGCTTTGGGGGTGGGTCTGAAAGCGGGCAAAAGTGACTTCCGGGTGACCCGGGGTCACTTGGACGGCCCGGAAGGGGGTATGTTTAACCCAAGTGACAAACCTTTTCTTGCTCGGCAGGGGGTTGATGCGCCCAAGGCTCATATGCACCCGGACGGTTCTGGTGCCCAGTCCTAGCGCATCAAGGCACCCCGGAGGTTAGGGGGGGGGGGGGTCCCTCCGCATGATGCCTACACCAGCATGGGGGTGAGTTTGCTTAATCAAATCGTCACCATTCAAACCCCCTTATTGGGGTAGGCTCAATAAAGTCTTTGGGGGCTTGCTCAACCGGGGAAAAGCAAGCCAGGGGCTTTTTTGCCGTATTTACATTTGGCCAAAATGTGGAACGATGTAATTAATGGGGTTTGGGGTTACGCCAAAAAAACGCCTAAATTCCCCTTAAACCGACCAAAACTAATCTTTTCAAACCGATGAGCTCACAAAAGGGACCATATCATCCCGGTGAGATCCACTGCTGCAACAGCACACAATGTACTGTCATCCCTGGGGGCAAAAAAAATAGGGCCTTAACGTGTCTCGACTGATCAAACCATGGCTCAACCAAATTTTAACGACCGTCAAAAAAGAAGGCGGGGAGGGGGAGGCCGGGCCCCCCTGGTGGTCGAGACTTGGCCACAAGTTACCAAAGTCATGGGGGGTTCAATGCCCCCCGCGTGTTTCCCCTGGCTGAGGCACCATGCAGCATCAGTAGAATCTGGTAATGGTACGGCCACTGCGTTCTTAGTATGAGTCTTTGTTCAAACGCAAGTAGGTCACGAAAGGGTAAACAGGTCAGAGCAAGAAAGGGTATCATGGCTAAAATTCAACACAGAGTAAAGGAGAACACGGCAGCACTGTACTGGTAAATGCTTAGGAGGAAAAATTTTTGCAAAACAACAAAAAAAAATATACACTCGAAACACAAAATAAGAGATGTATGAAGAGAAGAACCAGGGGAATCCAAAAGAAGCTAAGGGGTTCAATAAATTTCACCCCGAGATGGCAAAAAAAAATTTATGAAAAGGGTTGAACTTAAACACTGGGAGCAAAAATTGCAAAAATTTAAAATAAAACAGGTTTCACAAAAAACACAACTTGCTGCACACAGTTTAAAAAGATTGCAGTGCTGCAGTTGCAAATTGGAATGCAAAAAAAAAGTAATTTCCTTGCACAAAGGGAAGTTGGCACAGCAAAGATATCAAGTAGGGGATTAGTGCCAAAAATCACAGAAAAAAAAAATACCTGTATCAAAAAGCTTTTTGGGCCCCAAAAAATTTTAAAAAAAAATCCCTTTTTAAATTAAAGAATGGGGAAAAGGTTTAAAAGGGTGTTACAGGGTGTACACTGGCAAAAAAAAAAAATTTTCCCACAATCTCTAGGTAAAATTTTAATGAATTTTAAAACAAGAAAATTTTGGTTTAATTAATGGTAAAAAAGCGGGTTTTCCCAAAAAGCACTAAATGATTTGGGGTTTATAAAAAAATAGCAAAAAAAAATTTGCACTTTGGGTTTAAATTTTTAAACAGATAAAACAAAGATATATTTAGACATTAAAAGGGGGGAAAACCCGGAAAAAAGTGAAAATGGGCAGGCACAGTTTGGGTATCACTGCGGGTAAAATTAAAATAATATTAAGTCTTAAAGATTACCCCTTTTTAAAAAAAAAAAAAAAACACACTAAAAACAAAACAGGGGCAGGGTTGTCAACAATCGTGGTTTACTTGAAAGGTGCAACTAAAAAAAAATTAAACCCCGCATGCAGGAATTATTTTCCCAAATGTTTAAGAACATAAAAAAACATAGAACAAAAGGGAACACTGCAGAAGGCCCCTACGGGCCCCATGCAGGGGTCCAACCCCAACCGGTTAAACCAATGCCCCCCAACCTAGTCAGGTCATACATTGCCCTTAAGGGGGAAAAAACAGGGCAACCGACCTGTTAGCAAACTATCAGTCTAACCACACCCACCCACTTCCAAACCCTGATTTTTTCCCAAAAATTTTTAAAGCTAACAACCGTTCTGGGCCTCTATAACGGTACTTGGGAGTTTTTTTTCCAAATCCTCCCCAACTCCAAATTTCCAAAAACCCTACTTTTTTCCCTTTTCCCTCCCCGAATCTGAATTTTTTTAACTTAAAACCATTGGCCCGCGGTTTTCCGTCTAGGCAGATATTTTCGCACACCCATTTAAAAACCCCTTTTTTATTCCTGTCTTTCCCCTTTTAAACCCAATCCTATTTCCCCCCAATTCTACGTCTTTTTTAGAGAGTGCAGTTTTTTAGGGGCCCCTTTGTCTTTTCCTCAAGGGGGAAAGGGTTTTTTTGATACATGGGAATCTTTTTTCACCTCCTTTTAAAAAATTTTTCCAAGAAATTTTTTCCATGTGAGAGGTTAAAAATTTTTAAAATGGTTAACATGAACAAATTAAATCAATAACTGGGTCAAGATTTCAGGGAAAAAAATATGGAAAATTTAAAAGTAAAAGGTTATAGTGCAAAAAAAAATGTACAAATTTTTTAAAAAAGCCCGAGGGTTAAAGTGCCCCAAAAAGTGCCCCTGTGAGAGTAAAACACATTTTGCAACTTGGTAATCTTAAATTTTAGCCGGGTTTTCCCCCTCCCGTGGCTTTTTCAATTTCAAATTCAGGGGCAAACTTGAAGACAGTAAACTTTTTACAGGGGAAATGAAATTTAAACCCCCCCTCAACCCAAGTAAATGCGGGAAAAGCATTGGTGGGTGGTTTGCACCTACTCCTAGGGTTTTAAGGGGACTGTTACCCTTTTTTCTGTACATAGTTCACGTCTCAAATTATGCCTAGAAAATTTTTATTTTATAAAGAAATGATGGTTTAAAGTCTACAATAAAGATACCCAGATGTTCAAATGTGTCCTTTACTCTCATTTTTGTCGGGGATTGTATACCATTCGTTTCACAAAATGTGACCGAGACTAAAACTGAACAATTTACGAAGTATTGGGGTTCCCTTTAAATGTAACTGTTTTTGGGGCAGGCAGTTAAATAATGTCACAAAAAAAATTTGGAAATTAGGGAAGTCACTGTTTTTCTTAACTTTGAGGGGCAGGAGATGGGCCCAAGGTACTGGGTGCCTTTAGGTTTTGAAATTTCAGTGATGCTCCAAATAAACCCCTAATGCCTCCCTTTCTTTTTACACCCGCAGGGGGGTTTTAGTGTCGTTAGGAAAAAATTTTAAGGATGGACTTGGGAACAACAGGGGAAAACCGGGGGTTTCTCTGTGGAGGTATAAATAGAGAGAAAAAACGGGCTAACTCAGGGGTACCACAGCTGTGCTTGGTTTTTTTACACTGGTAAAAGGTTTTTGGGCCCTGACTGACGCGGCTTCAGCACAGGAGAAAAAAAACCCTTTACTTCACTACTCGAACGTTTCTAAAAACAAACTTTTAAATGAAACTAGAAAAGGGGCAGGAAGTTTTAAAATGTAAAATCACTGGGGAAAAAAAAAACTTTGGGGGTGAAAATGGGAAAAGTAAAAAGCAAGGGAAAAGAAAAAAAAATGTAATGGGCCAAAACAAAAAAAAAACTTTCACTGGCTGGAATACTAGGGTGCGAAAAAGTTGTAGGGCACAAAAGATGAGCACGAGCGGGTGTAGACGGCGTGGGGGCTGAACAACTGGCTTAGGGGCCCAAGCCCAAATGGGTTTTCCCCCGTTTGGGTTTAAACCAGGTAGAAACTTCTAGGAAGGGAAAATGGGAAGAAAAACAAAACAAAATGGGGGCGGCGGATTTGGGCGTCGTTGCATAGCAAAAAGGGGGTAGAGGGGGGGCTGGTGTGTTTACACGCCCCTAGGGTATCAAACCCAAACCCCGAGCTGCCTTTGTGGTCACGCATGGGCCCAAAACGAAAACCAAAACACTAAACTAAACCCCACCTTACTTTAATGGAGCTGAGAAGGGGGTAGGGGCGCTGTAGGAGGCCCGGGGAAAGTGCTTTGGGGATTTTTTGAAGGGCTGTTTGAGAGGGGTGATAGGGGAACCCCTTGACTGCAAAAGCGGAGGTTTATGCCTGAGGCCCATGTTTCCCGATTTTGTGGGAAAAATCTAAGACGAAGAATTTCTCAGGTCCCCTCAAACGCGGGGAAGTAAAAAGATAACTCTTTAGGGCCCCAAAGGTTTCAAATTGGGTTTATGACGGATTTAGGTTGACTTTGGGGTTTGAAAAGATGGTGTTGAAACCCCCCACCCCGAAGAACTCGCAATGCCATTGAAAAACCGGGGCACCACGTTTTTTTACTGGGTTTTTTACTTCTGAACAAATTTGGGTTTTGTGCCAATGGGGTTGCGAGGTGCCCAAAAGGGGGGGTATGGGCCTTTGGGCTAGTTTTTTCTTTAATTGGATAGGAGTTTAGTAACAAAAGGGGGAGTGTGAGGAGTGCCCAAACCCGTCTGGAGGGGGAGCACTTGTTTTACAAATCGGCGGCCTAGGGGGTGAGGGCGTGGGCTCAGCCTCCCCCTGACGGGGGAGCCTACCCGAGGGGAGCACCTAAATGCCGCGAAAAAATGAACTAGTCCCAAACAGACGGCTAGGGTGTGTGTTCTTTACAGTACAGGGTGTCCACACTGGAGGTTTGGGAAAATACAGGCCCCACTCGAAAGGATGGGTGAGGAAGTTTTAAATCCTGGAGGTGGGGAAATACAGGGGTTTTTGCAAATCTGAAGGGAGGGGTTAGGATGTTATAGTCCGGGGGTGGGAAGTACAGTGCCTGCACTCTGAAGGATGGGTGAGGATGTTATAGTCCTGGAGGTGGGAAGTACAGTGCCTGCACTCTGAAGGATGGGTGAGGATGTTATAGTCCTGGAGGTGGGAAGTACAGTGCCTGCACTCTGAAGGATGGGTGAGGATGTTACAGTCCTGGAGGTGGGAAGTACAGTGCCCCGCACTCTGAAGGATGGGTGAGGATGTTATAGTCCTGGAGGTGGGAAGTACATGCCTGCACTCTGAAGGATGGGTGAGGATGTTTATAGTCCTGGAGGTGGGAAGTACAGTGCCTGCACTCTGAAGGATGGGTAGGATGTTACAGTCCTGGAGGTGGGAAAATACAGTGCCTGCACTCTGAAGGATGGGTGGGGATGTTGTATCCTGGAGGTGGGAAGTACAGTGCCTGCACTCTGAAGGATGGGTGAGGATGTTATAGTCCTGGAGGTTTGGGGAAATACAGTGCCTGCACTCTGAAGGATGGGTGAGGGTGTTATAGTCCTGGAGGTGGAAGTACAGTGTCTGCATCGAAGGATGGGTGAGGATGTTATAGTCCTGGAGGTGGAAGTACAGTGTCTGCACTCTGAAGGATGGGTGGGGATGTTGTATCCTGGAGGTGGGAAGTACAGTGCCTGCACTCTGAAGGATGGGTGGGGATGTTGTATCCTGGAGGTGGGAAGTACAGTGCCTGCACTCTGAAGGATGGGTGGGGATGTTGTATCCTGGAGGTGGGAAGTACAGTACCTGCACTCTAAAGGATGGGTGAGGGTGTTATTTGTCCTGGAGGTGGGAAGTGCAGTGCCTGCACTCTGAAGGATGGGTGAGGATGTTATAAGTCCTGGAGGTGGGAAGTACAGTGCCTGCACTCCCGAAGGGTGGGTGAGGATGTTTTAGTGCGAAGGTGGGAAGTTTCAGTGCCTGCACTCTGAAGGATGGGGGAGGATGGGTTTTGTCCTGGAGGTGGGAAGTTTCAGTTGCCTGCACTCTGAAGGATGGGTAAAGGGAATTTTTAGTCCTGGAGGTGGGAAGTACAGTGCCTGCACTCTGAAGGATGGGTAAGGATGTTGTATCCTGGAGGTGGGAAGTACAGTGCCTGCACTCTGAAGGATGGGGGAGGATGGTTTTTAAATCCTGGAGGTGGGGGTACAGTGCCTGCACTCTGAAGGATGGGTGAGGAGTTTATAGTCCTGGAGGTGGGAAGTACAGTGCCGCACTCTGAAGGATGGGTTAGGATTTATAGTCCTGGAGGTGGGAAGTACAGTGCCCGCACTCTGAAGGATGGGTTAGGATTTATAGTCCTGGAGGTGGGAAGTACAGCCTGCACTCTGAAGGATGGGTGAGGAGTTATAGTCCTGGAAGGGGGGAAGTACAGCCCTGCACTCTGAAAAGGGTGGGTGAGGATGTTATAGTCCTGGAGTGGGAAGTACAGGCCC
The DNA here is from genome assembly GCF_026875155.1 of Cherax quadricarinatus. NCBI lineage: Eukaryota > Metazoa > Arthropoda > Malacostraca > Decapoda > Parastacidae > Cherax > Cherax quadricarinatus. The sequence continues at coordinate 31,182,781 of NC_069451.1, read as the reverse complement.
CGCACTCTGAAGGGTGGGTGAGGATGTTATAGTCCTGGAGGTGGGAAGTACGGGCCCTGCACCCGAAGGTGGGTGGAGGATTTTAAAGCCCCGGAAGGGGGGAAGTACAGTGCCTGCACCGGGGGGGAAAGGGGGGAGGATTATAGCCCTGAGGGGGGAAGTACATTTCCTCACCTGAAGGATGGGAGGTTTATAGTCCTGGGGGTGGAAGTACATCCTGCCTCAGAAGGGGGGTGAGGATTTAAATTCCCTGGAGGGGGGAAAAGTCCCAGACCGGCCCTCTAAAGGGATGGGTGGGGGATTTATCCCTGGAGGTGGGAAGTACGGGCCCTGCCCTCAAAAGGGGTGGGTAAGGTTAATTTGGGGGTTTAAATCAGGTATCAAAATTTAATTTTAAACCCATTAAAATTACAAAAACATATCAAAAAAGGGTGGGTAAGAAGCCTGGGGGGGAATAACCCCAAAATCAGAAGGGGGGGAATTTACCGGGGGTGGGGTCCTTTCCTTTATTAAAATGGGGAAGGTTGATAATAATTCCTTATTTAATTAAAATTAAAAAAAATTTTTAATATCCAAATAAAGGAACTAATTACTAACGGGGTCTTTTTAAGAACCTAATAACCCAAAAAATGGGAAAAAAAAAATTTTCCGGGGTTTTTACCTAAAAAATAGAAAATTTTTTCCCTTTTTTCTTATAAAATAACCTTTTATCTTCGAACTTTATTTCAAGAGGGCTTTGACATTCCGGGGTTTTCTGGTTAATTTTTATTTGGGTAAAAAATGTTTTCCCCTCCCTTTTCCGGGGGGGACTTACAAATTTTTGGCCTCCCCCCTTTAAAATCTGGGTTTCCCAAACCCTTTTTTGAAAAATTGGGGGAAGCGTTATTTTTTACTTTTTTTTGTAGAAATTTTAAAAAATTTTAACCCTTCCATTTGTTTTAAAAAATTTTTTGCCCCCTTTAAAAATTTTTCGCTTCCCCAACTCTGAAAATTCACCGGGGCCTACATTTTTTGGGACCCCCAAATAAATTTTTTTTTTTTTTTTTTTTAACAAAAACAAAAATTTAATTTTTTAATTTTTTTTTTTTAAATTTTTTTTTTTTTTTGTTCGGGGTTGTTTTTGAAAGTCATTTTTCAGTTTTTTTTAAAGGCAGGTCCCAAAAGAAGAGCAAGCGTAATCCATATGGCATTGTAAAAGGGCTTAAACATGGGGGTCCTGCAAGCCTAGAAAGGTAAACACTTTTGCTTGTCTATACGGAAAACTTCAGCGGTTTTTCGTTTCTTTACTACACGTTCCCTATCAATTCTCCGAAAATTGCATGGGTAAAAAGGGGATTCCCAAATTTTTTTACTGTTTAAAACCCAAAAAGTGAGGGGCCCCCCCTTTTACATTGAACATTAAAATTTTTTTCCCCTTCTCAGTTTATGTTTCGTGCCAAAGAAAATTGTTCATTTTTCCCCCCTTTTTTAAAGATAGTTTTTTTGTCTACTAACCTTTTTCTCCCGGACTCCAGACAGTTTTAAAAAACATTAAAATATCTTGGGGGCCCTTTACCTAACACTAAAGAGCACGTCACCCTTGCATACAGTAGGATTTGCACTTGCCCACTGATAGGCATACCTTTGACATAACAAGAATAATAATGGCCCCCCAAGAATACTCCCTTTTGGGGAACTCCCCCATTTTATGGGCGGGGGGTTCTATTCTTTTTTTGTTGATTTTGACTTTTTTTGTCCCCCCTTTTGCAAAGGGAAAGGATTTAAAAAACCCGTCACAAAACCATACCGATAGCTTGAAGTTTTTTTGCATAATAATTTGGTTACAGTACCGAAGGCCCTTTTGGCGGGTTCTAAGTTACCAAAACCTATATTTTCCCCTTTTGACATTTCATTTTCTCGGGTAATCCATCAGTTTAAATAGGGAGGTGTCGGTTGAGTGGGATTTTTCTAAAGCCCCGATTGATACTATGGAGAATTTTTTTTTTGCCCTTAAGGAAACTTAACTACTTAGAATACACCGCCCCCCTCTAGAATTTTGATTTTTCCCTAGTGTTAATGTTGAAATTTAAAAACTGTGGGTTAAAGCACCCTTCGGGCAAAAGTGTTTGGAGGGGAAATGATGGGGGAAAGTTTTTTTTTTTGGGGCCACCCTGCCTTGGGGGGAACCCCCGGGGGAAAATAATAATAAAAAAAAAAATACAACGGGCCCCTATAGTTGCTTTATCAAACCAACATTTTTCAAAGAAAAAAGGGGGGAACTCGGGCCTCCTTAAACCCCCTCCGAAAACGGTATTAGTGGTATTGATAAAATTTATTATGGGGAGAAAATAGGATTGACATTAAAAAAGCGCCATTTTTTGGGAAAATTTAAAGAGGGGATTTTAAATCAGGGCCTGGGGCTCTTATTTGGGGTTTAACCCTGCTTAGTTTTTTTGAATAAAGTCATGAAATACACTTCCCTAGTTACAACTTTTTGGGGTTCCCCCTTTATTGGTATGGGAAAATTTTGAAACTATCAAATTCGTGTTAAGGTATTTGATACAGCGGGTAGTTTACTTACTATTTTAAAATGCAACAGATTGTAGAAAAAAAATTAAAGCAATTTCCCACCTTAGATGTTTCAGGGCATCCCTCTTATCGAAATAAAGTACAATTTTTAACCCTATCTACTGGTTTGGGGGCTAAAACCCCAACGTTTTATTTGTTGCCAAAAGTTTTCCTTTTGGTTACATATACTCAAAAATTTTTGACATATGCTTGGGCCTTTGTTTCCTTTTTAATAATCTCTGACTCTTTTCTTAAACCTTTTTAATTCTTTTAGTGCTGCAATACCCTTTTTCTTTTGTTTTTAAATCCTTTAGCACCCTGGTCTCGAATTTCAAAATTATCAAAATATCTCAGCATTCTTTCCGGGGTTTCATTTTCTTCGTTTAATCCTAACCTTTTTTAACGGGTTTGCAATTTTAAATAAAGGGATGGAGTGAACATTGTTTTTTTTTTTCCCCCAGGCATCTTTTTCGTCCATGCAACTTGTTATCTCCCCAAAGTCAAAATTTGTTTTAGCCTATTTACCAGTGTTTCTTTACTGAAAGTTTCTATTTTTACCCCCATTTTTATTGTCCTGTGTAGGCCCTATCCTACCTATGTTTCCCCCGGGTGCATTAAATAAATGAAATGATCCAAAGACCTGTGGTAATGACCCTAAACTGACTAATGTTCTAAAGAGGGGGGTAAAAAAAGGTATGGGGTCAAAAAGGGTGGCTAAAGAACTTTTGTGATCCGGTTGGAGTTTAATTAGTTAAAGGTGTAACTTTTTAAATCTAAATTTGCTTCTACCTTTTGCATAGCCCTTTATTTTGCTGCTAAAAAACAGATTTTTGAGGTCGCCCAGTATTTTTTGTCTCGAAATTTTTTTTCAACCCCCGGACAAGATTTTTTGGAAAAGCCCTTCTAAAACGGTTCCCGGGTAGGAGGGGGGTAACTTTTTCCTACTAAAAGGGTTTTTGGGTTGGGAAAAGCACATTTTTCAAACCATAGAATCCCATTTTTATTTTTAAAATTTAAATCAGGTTTTGGGTTTTTAACTAAGTCTTTTCTAATTGTACAACTACCCACCACCCTTTCGTTCCTATCCCAAGCGTTTTTTATTGAAAACCCTCTATTTTGACCTCGTCCCTCAGTCACCGTATCATCCAACCAAGATTCAGAATGGGTTTAACTGGCCCCCCCCTAATTTTGTTAGCTAGAATCCTAATTTTTCGGGCCCAATTTTGGGAAAAATGATCTTTCATTGACATGAAAAAAAGTGAAGGCCTGTTTTTATAAAAAAAAACATAATCATCAAAATATGGGAAAGGGGGCCCTTTGTATTAAAATTAGGGAAATCAAAGTCATCACGCTGAAGGTTTAAAAATGCCAAAGTGCCATTGTTACACACAAAAAAGAAATTTTGGCACCGTTTCTATAATTGACTTTCACCCCCCCAAAGCACCCCCCCCTTACACAATTTTTCATAAGGTGCCTTTTTTTGTTTTTTATGCGTACTTTAGTACGGTATGCACCTGTTTGGTAGTGTTTGAGAAAAAAATGGGTGTATTTCCCCACATTGACCTATGTAAAGCATTACAATAAGGAGTTTTAAAGGGTTTTCATTCCTACTTTCTAACTTTATTTTTCACCGTCCTTTATCTGTCCCTTTTTTTTCCCCCCCTTTCACAATAGTTTTTAGGTCCTTTGGGTTAATTTGGGTATCAAACCCCTTAAGAAACGCTACAATAAAGCTTTGTGGGCCCCTGTTTTTTTTTTGGGTATGCGGTGTTGCCATACCTTTGGGGGCGGAAATGAAATTTACTTTTTTGAGGATGGCAACTGTTGGGCCCTTTTTCCCGTCCAGGGGGCTGTTTTAAATCCAATTTACCTTTTCCCGCCCCCATGGGCGATTTCCACTGGTTGGGAAAAAGAAAGATAAAAAAATTTTGGCAGCCTGTACCCCCCTAATGAAATTTCCATTTTTTTCACCCCCTTCGCTCTTTTAAATCATATACAATAATAAATTTTTTTCTCTTTTTTCCCGTCCCTAGTACCTTAGTAAAACTGCTTTTTCAATCACCACTGAATTACTATAAAATTTCCTCTTTAAAAACCCCTTCAAAGCCCCTTTTTTTTTTTTTTTTCCCTTTTAAATTCACAAACCCCCCTTTCAGTTTAAAACCCCCCTTTTTACACCCCTCCCCCTTTCCCCTTTTTCACTTCACAGTCTGGCTTCCCCCCCAAATTTAATTCTAACTCCCTTTTCCTTCTGGGAGATTTAAAAGGTTTAAAAACCATGGTTTTAAAACCTTCCAAATCCCCCCCAAAATTTCCCTTTTTTCAGGGTTTTTGTGGTGTTGTTGGGCTCCAAACCCTTTTTCTGCCACTCAGCCAAATTTTTAAAACACTGAGGGGGGTAACCCACCTACAACTTGACTTTTCCCTTTAAATTTAAGATATAATTTTGGGGTTTTGCTAAAAAGAAATTTTCCCCCACTTCCCCTGGTCCAAAACTGAATATAGGCAGCTACTAAAAAAAATAAACTTGACTGTTTAACTATTTTCCTTTTTTTCCCCCCACTGGGACAAAGGGGAAAACCGACCAAAAACCTTGGAGTTTTGACTGTTGATTTTACGATGTCCCGGGGTTTCCCTCTCGTTTGCACTTTTACAGGGGGATTATGGGGTTTTTTACAGATATGATTCAAAAGTCAACAGATGAACGTCAGTTTAAAAATGAGAATTTTAAATTCGCTATTTTTACGTCTGGGAGTAGCGGCCTTTTTTGGATGCCGGGCACCATGTTTTTTTAAAAGCCCAATTCTTTCCCCGTTTTGGCACGAAGAAAAAAGTTTCCCACAGACCTTTCATTTCCTTGGGGAATTTTTTGGGTCAGGTTTTTTTGCCAAAGGTTTTTCTTCCCTTAAAAAAAATGGGGCAGTTGATATTAGGTCAGTTTTTTCCTTGTAGTGGAAAAACTCTCAAATTTGGTAGGTGAAGGGGAGGTGAGGGTTTAAAAGTCCCCGGGGGTGGGGAAATAAAAGGCCTGCACTCTGAAGGATGGGGGGGGGATTTTTATAGTCCGGAGGTGGGAAGACAGGCCCCGCAAATCTGAAGGGTGGGTTTGATTTTAAGTCCGAAGGTGGGAAGTTTCCGGGCTTGGGCCTGAAGGATGGTTTTAAAAATGTTATTTGGGCCCCGGGGGTGGGAAGTAAAGTGCCTGCACTCTGAAGGATGGGGGGAGGATTTTGTCTGGGGGGGTGGGAATTTAAAATGCCCCACTCTGAAGGGATTTGGGGAGGATGTTATAGTCCCGAGGGGGGAAGTACAGCACCTGCACTCTGAAGGGTGGGGGAGGAGTTATAGCCTGGAGGTGGGGGAAAGGGAGTGCCGCACTCTGAAGGAATTTGGGGAGGATGTTATAGTCCCCGAGGGGGGAAGTACAGTGCCTGCACTCTGAAGGATTGGGGGAGATGTTATGGTCCCGGGGGGAAAATACAGGGGCCTGCACTCTGAAGGATGGGTGAGGATTTATTGGGCCCCCGGAGGTGGGAATACAGTCCCGCACTCTGAAAAGGGTGGGTTTAGGAAAGTTTTTAGTCCCGGGGTGGGGAATACACACCCCACCCCTGAAGGAAAATTGGGGGAGGATGTTTTAAAACCCCGGGGGGGGAAGTACCACCTGCACTCTGAAAGGGGGGGTGAGGGTGTTAAATTCCCCGAAGGGGGGAATACAGTGCCTGCACTCTGAAGGATGGGTGAGGATGTTAATAAATCCTGGAGGGGGAATACATTTCCCCGCACACCTTTAAGGGTGGGTGAGGATTTATAGTCCGGAGGTGGGGAAAATTTTCAGTGCCTGCACTCTGAAGGATGGGGGGGAGGATGTTATAGTCCTGGAGGTTGGGGAAAAACATGCCTGCAATCTGAAGGTTTGGGGAGTTTTAGTCCCTTTTTGGTGGAATTTCAGTGTCGGGACTCTGAAGGGTGGGTTTTGGATCTTTTTGTCCTTGGGGGTTTGGGGAATAAAAGTGCCTGCACTCTGAAGGATGGTGAGGATGTTAGTCCTGGGGGTGGGAAAATAAGTGCCTGCACTCTGAAGGGTGGTAGGATTTTAAAAGTCCGGAGGTGGGGAAATACAGCAAACCCGCACTCTGGGAAAGGGTGGGGGAGGATGTTTTGTCCTTTAATGGGAAAATACAGGCCTGCAATCGGGGAAAATGGGTTTGGATCTTATTGTTTCCCCCGGGGGGAAGTACCCGTTCCTGCAAATCTGAAAGGTGGTTTAGGGTGTTAAAGTCCTGGAAGTGGAATTAAAAGTGCCTGCACTCTTTAAGGATAGATTAGGGGTTATAGGGCCTGGAGGGGGAAGTACAATGCCTTTCACTCTGAAAGGATGGGTGGAAGGGGTGTTATAGTCCGGAGGTGGAAAATACAGTGCCTGCACTCTGAAGGGTGGGTTTGGGGCTTATAGCCCCCGGAGGGGGAAGTACAAACACCTGCCACTCTGAAAAATGGGGGGGATTTATGTTTTAGTCCTGAAAGGGGGGAAGTACATTTGGGGGGGGGGGTTTGGGCTCTGAAGGATGGGTTAGGGTGTTATAGTCCGGGGGTGGAAGAAATGTTCCTGCACTCTTTAACATGGTAAGGGTGTTTAATCCGGGGTTTGGGGGGAAAATACAGCACCTTCACTCGAAAGGGGAGGATGTTTTTAGTCCCCGGGGGTGGGGAAATACAGTGCCTCAAATCTGAAGGGTGGGGGGGGGATGTTAAGTCCTGGGGGTGGGAAGTACAGCACCTGCACTCTGAAGGGTGGGGGGAGGAAAGTTATAGTCCTGAAGGGGGGAAGTACAGTGGGCCCCGCCCTCTTTAAGGATGGGGGGAGGGGTGTTATAGTCCCCGGGAGGGGGGAAGTACAGCAAACCCCCATCTGAAGGGTGGTGAGGATGTTTAAAATCCTGAAGGGGGAAGGAAATTTTTCCCGCACTCTGAAAAGGGTGGGGGAGGATGTTAAAGTTTCCCGGAGGGGGGGAAATACAAAACAAACCTGCCAAACCCGAAGGAAAGGGGAGGGGTTATAGTCCCCGGAGGTAGGGAATACATGCCTGCCCCCTGAAACAAGGGTAAAGGGTGTTATAAACCTGAAGGGGGAAGTCCCGCACCTGGCACTTAAGGATGGTGAGGATGTTATATTCCCGTAGGTGGGAAATACAGCACCTTCAAAACCCGAAAGGGTGGGTGGCATTTTTTAGCCGGAGGGGGGAAGTAAAAGCAAACCCGCAAATCTGAAGGAAAGGGTGAGGAAATTTATAGTCCTGGGGTGGGAAAATTTCAGTGCCCGCACTCTGAAGGGTGGGGGGGGAGTTTTTAGTCCCGGGGGTGGGGGAAATACAGCACCCGCACCTGAAGGATGGTGAGATGTTTTCAGCCTGGAGGGGGGAAGTAAGGTCTTTTCCCCCTGAAGGAGTGAGTTTTATATATTTCTAGAACTCCATTTTTTTTTTTTCGAATGAGTAAAAAGAAAAACCCCCCCTTTTCCGATTTAAATATCCAATAAAGTGGTCAGAATTTTGCAATTTGCCAATTTTTTACAAAAAATTTTAAAAGATGCCAATTTCCGAAAACCTGGGGTTTAACCCCGGAGAGAGTTTCCGGGGGTAAAGCCCCCGGGGACCCGGTCCCCGTGACCCCGGGCCCCCTGGTGGAACAGAGCCTGATCAACCCGGGTTTGCTGCCGGCGCAAAAGCAAACCAACCCTACAGCCAGAACCCGGGGGGGGGGTGGGGTTCCCGGGAACCCGACTTTTTGGGTTCTTGTCCAGGCCCCCCTTTAAGACTGCCAGGGATCTGTTTTGGTTTAAAACCCCCTTAGGGGTGCCCGGGGGGCAGGGTTTAACTCTCGGGGGCCCCCCGACACTTATTTTTGGTCTCTTAAAAGTGCAAAAGACACCCCTGCTTTCATTGGGGGGGTGTTGCATCGTCTGCCAAGTCTTTTGCTTTCGTAGTGAGTGATTTTCGTGTGCAAGTTCGGTACTAGTCCCTCTAGGATTTTCCAGGTGTATATAATTATGTATCTCTCCTCCTGCGTTCCAGGAATACAGGTTTAGAAACCTCAAGTGCTCCCAGTAATTGAGGTGTTTTATCTCCGTTATGCGCGCCGTGAAAGTTCTCTGCACATTTTCTAGGTCGGCAATTTCACCTGCCTTGAAAGGTGCTGTTAGTGTGCAGCAATATTCCAGCCTAGATAGAACAAGTGACCTGAAGAGTGTCATCATGGGCTTGGCCTCCCTAGTTTTGAAGGTTCTCATTATCCATCCTGTCATTTTTCTAGCAGATGCGATTGATACAATGTTATGGTCCTTGAAGGTGAGATCCTCCGGCAGGTCTTTGACGTTGGTGTTTCGCTCTATTTTGTGGCCAGAATTTGTTTTGTACTCTGATGAATAGGGTCCAGAATAAACAAGAAAGACATTCCTGGCACTAAAATAACAAGTTCTCTGTTCGTTAGTCACATTCCCAGGCCCCTATTATATTTCTTTGGCTTTCCACTTTGAATTTTTATTCTTACAAAAAAAAAATAAATAAGATTTACTGTTATGCAGACTACTGCATTAGTGTAGAAATGGTATAAATAATATCAGCGTACTTGTGAAGGAATATTAGACTCACCAGTTGATGTGTATTGGACGCTTGGCATGATTTGTTTACTTTTGAACTTTGGTAAAAATCGAACATTTCTGCTACTTTGAGCTCTATTTCAAGGTACCTTTCATTGTAAAACCAGTCAAGATCATCTCAATTTCTGTAATATGTCTTCCATTCTATAAAATGAGACCAAGAAAACTAGAATATAACAATAAATACCATACGAAAATACAGTGCAAAGTCGCTATTTTAATCCAAAAATATGGTCAGTTTTTTTTTTCTCATTACGCACTGTGTGCTGCAGGATTTTTTTTATACTGCGCACACTGACCACATAGACCCATTCTTACATATGTAGGCCTACCAGCTTTCTCTCACTAGATTTGAGGGCGGTAGAATTTAGGCGTACTTGTACGTCAAAAACCTTGGGTCGTAAGACGTACTAGTACAGTGGACCCTCGACCAACAATGGCATCGATTAACGATAAATCCGACTAGCGATACATTTTATCGCAAAAATTTTGCCTTGACTAGCGCTAAAAAGCCCGACCAACGCTATTCGTTCCGTTCGAGACGCGTCCACTTTGGCCTGAGCGCGCCTCACTTGTCCCATGGGTGCCATTGTTTACAAGCCAGCCAGCCACTGCGGTCGCTTCCAAACATACAATTGGAACATTTCATATTATCACATCCTTTGTAGTGATTGCACCTGCAAAATAAGTCACCATTGGCCCCAAGAAAGCAGTGCCAACCCTACAGCAGAAAGGGTGAGAATTACTATGGAGATGAAGAAAGAGATCATTGCTAAGTATGAGAGTGGAGTGCGTGTCTCCAAGCTGGTCAGGTTGTATAGTAAACCCCAATCAACCATAGCTACTATTGTGGGCAAGAAAACGGCAATCAAGAAGCTGTTCTTGCCAAAGGTGCAACTATGTTTTCGAAACTGAGATCACAAGTGATAGAAGATGTTGAGAGACTTATTGGTGTGGATAAACGAAAAACAGATAGCAGGAGATAGCATCTCTCAAGCGATCATATGTGAAAAGGCTAGGAAGTTGCATGACGATTTAATTAAAAAAATGCCAGCAACTAGTGGTGATGTGAGTGAATTTAAGGCCAGCAAAGGTTGGTTTGAGAGATTTAAGAAGCGTAGTGGCATTCATAATGTGATAAGGCATGGTGAGGCTGCCAGTTCGGACCACAAAGCAGCTGAAAAATATGTGCATGAATTCAAGGAGTACATAGACAGTGAAGGACTCAAACCTGAACAAGTGTTTAATTGTGACGAAACAGGCCTGTTTTGGAAGAAAATGCCAAGCAGGACCTACATTACGTAGGAGGAAAAGGCACTCCCAGGACATAAGCCTATGAAAGACAGGCTTACTCTGTTGATGTGTGCCAATGCTAGTGGTGATTGCAAAGTGAAGCCTTTATTGGTGTATCACTCTAAAACTCCCAGAGTGTGCAGGAAAAACAATGTCCTCAAGGCTAATTTGTGTGTGCTGTGGAGGGCAAACAGTAAGGCATGGGTCACTAGGGACTTTTTCTATGACTGGTTACACCATGCATTTGCCCCCACTGTGAAAAATTACCTAACTGAAAAGAAATTAGACCTGAAGTGCCTCCTGGTATTAGACAATGCTCCTGGTCATCCTTCAGACTTGGCAGAGCGACTTTCTGCGGAAATGAGCTTCATTAAGGTGAAGTTTTTGCCTCCTAATACCACTCCTCTCCTGCAGCCCATGGACCAGCAGGTCATTTCCATCTTCAAGAAACTGTACACAAAAGCTATGTTTCAAAGGTGCTTTGTAGTGACCTCAGAAACTCGACTGATTCTAAGAGAGTTTTGGAAAGATCACTTTACCATCCTCAGTTGTGTAAACATTATAGGTAAGGCTTGGGAGGAAGTGACTAAGAGGACCTTGAACTCTGCTTGGAAAAAACTGTGGCCAGAATGTGTAGACAAAAGGGATTTTGAAGGGTTTGAGGCTAACCTTGAGAATCCTATGCCAGTTGAGGAATCCATTGTGGCACTGGGGAAGTCCTTGGGGTTGGAGGTTAGTGGGGAGGATGTGGAAGAGTTGGTGGAGGAGGACAATGAAGAACTAACTACTGATGAGCTGCTAGATCATCTTCATCAGCATGAGGCCACACCTGAGGAAACTGTTTTGGAGGAGGGGATAGAGAAATTGAAGAAGTTGCTACTTCTAAGATTAAGGAAATCTGTGCAATGTGGCTTAAAGTGCAAACCTTTATGGATGAAAATCACACAGCTACTGCAAGCCGTGTTGGCAACCTGTACACTGACAATGTTGTGAAACACTTTAGAAATGTCATAAAGGAACGGGAGGTACAGGCCTCTATGGACAGATATGTTGTGCGACAAAAGTCCAGTGACTCTCAAGCTGGTCCTAGTGGCATTAAAAGAACAAGGGAAGTAACCCCGGAAAAAGAGTTGCTACCTCAAGTCCTAATGGAAGGGGATTCCCCTTCTAAACACTAAGAAGATCCACACACTCCCCCTCCTCCCATCCCATCAATCATCACCAGATCTTCAATAAAGGTAAGTGTCATGTAACTGTGCATGTCTTCTTCAGTTTGTGTGTATTAAAATTAATATTTCAAAGTGGTAAAATATTTTTTTTTCAATACTTTCGGGTGTCAGGAACGGATTAATTTGATTTCCATTATTTCTTATGGGGAAAATTAACTCGATTAACGATTATTTCGATTAACAATGAGCTCTCAGGAACGGATTAATATCGCTGGTCGAGGGTCCACTGTATGTCCGAAACCCCCAAAGGGTTAATAATGGGTCGTTGATGTGGGATTTATCACAAAATTGTTTTGTCTATCTCCACGGCTATTATTTCGTAAGCTCACGACTGACTAGCACTTAGGACAGGAACTAAATATGATGTTTAGGTCCATCCTGGACAGGGTTGTCATGGGTATGCCACCCTGGGTAGCTACACACACACCCACCCAGGCTAGGGCTGTAAAAGTTCTGGGGACCCAGACCTAACTCATCATCTTCACTCATAAACCCCATTATTTATCATAGTTTGGATATAAAAACAGTATAGTAAACCATTAAATTACGCGGATTTATTTGCCACATTTTGGGTGTTGCACTATTGAAAAATTGCGGCATAATTTTATACAACACTTCATCAAATTAACTAAACGTGATTCAGTTTGCGTGAGGGAAAAAAGTGTGGAACGTCGCCTATGGGATATTCCCCAGCTCAGGCCACTGCCTGGCTGTGGGTGAGACCACTAACTCCACAGGGGAGACCTACCACCATCCCCTGCCCCCCACCACCCCTGTCCCAGCCTTCCGTGCGAACACATCTACTACAATTCTCTCCTAGGAGCTAGCTGTGTTTGTGAACTGTGTTTGATTTTTTTATTGCCATATGTTGTATCAGCCAAGCAATCGTGGCACCCAGTAGGCATACGAGTGTTTGCTGAAAGTGTCTAGAAAAGGTTTAAGCATTTAAGTCTTTGAATTACAAATAAAATCAAGATATTAGACAAGTTTAAGAGTGGCTCACGTGTGGTGGCTATAGCAAGAGCCTATGACCTTAATGAGGCATCAGTTAATACAATTGAAAAGAATGAGGTAAATATACAGGTTTGTGCAATGAATAACCCAGGATGTCATCTCACTGACTGACTGACTTACCTGCTTACCTACCTACTGACCAGCTTATCTGCCTACCTTCCTACCTACCTGCTTACCTACCTACCTACCTGCTTACCTGCTTTCCTACCTACTACCTACCTCTACCTACCTACCTGCTTACCTACCTACCTACCTGCTTACCTACCTACTGACCACT
>NC_069451.1:31150006-31169263 GCF_026875155.1 Cherax quadricarinatus | reverse complement strand
ACAGTGAAATTTCCCCTGCCCGCTGGTACACACAGTGCTTTATGCTGCCCCTGGCTGGTCCCCAACAGGGCTTCATGCTGCACCTGGCTGTCACACATAGTGCTTCACTCTGCCCCTCTATGGTGCACACAGTGCTTTATGCTTCCCTGGCTGGAAACACACAGTGCTTCCATGCTGCCCCTGGCTGGTACACACAGTGCTTCATGCTGCACCTGGGCATAAAACAGTGCTTCATGCTACCCCTGGCTGATGAAACACAGTGCTTCATGTTGCCCCTGGCTGGTGTACACAGTGCTTCATGCTGCACTTGGCTGGTACACAACAGTGCTTCACGCTGCCCCTGTCTGTGCACATGTCATGTGGCTTCAATAACGTGGATGGGGTAAAAACACTCACGTAGGCTGGTTAGTACGTATAATTATAACGGAAAGTATGGGAAGCACCATCAGCCGCCCTGTCTCTCTCTGCTCCATATCTCAGACTGACCCACCAGTGCCTATGGGGTGAGTGGTGTTCAAAAACATGCTATGGTCAGCAGCAACATGAATAGCAGTCAGTGATTCACACAGACGGTTGGTAGTGAGTCATCTACTGGTAACTGGTTACTGGTAACTGGTACTACTGAGAGCTTGGCGACGCTAACATATGTCGTCCCGACATACAGCTAATACAAACTAGAGACGGCAGGCGTACGACTTGGGCTGATTCTATACAATGTCAAAGTACACAACAATTGAACATTATAACATACATAAGTAGAATATTGAAACGGAAGCTTACGTAATTGACTATAATGAAACTTACTGTAATGAAACTGTAATGAAACTGAAATGCATTACAAGGTATTATATAGCACAACTCATCGAATGAAACTCAACATTGGGATTACACAATAGAAGTGATAAAAAAAAAATTGATCGATCGATCTGTATTCATGTGATCTACGGATTCTGAGGAAGAAATATATACAAAGAAAGAATGGTCCAAGTCGGACCGAAACGTCGTCGTAAGCTTCTCTCTTTTATGTGTGGGTTATTTGTGTATCGTTCCAGTCACGGTATTATGCCTTTTTTTTTTTATTTAAAGAAAGAAGTGTTTAACAGAAAGGCAGATTCAGTGCACTCAAATCTAGACTGTTAAATCTCAGAATTCGGAGAGAACATGAACACAAAAAAAATTTCTTGAATGTTAATAAGCTGATACTGTAATTATTCATCTATACAGGTTATTTACATTTAACCCCAACTCTGCTAGGGTGAGATTGACATATGCAGAATGGGTGTCATCTCTGGGAGGATCAAACTCTGTTGCACTGGCTAACTCATGCTGTATTTGAGGCAAATCTGAATTGGTAGTTACAAATGATACTTGAGGATTTCTCAATACCTGTCGTGTACGTGGGAATAACGACATTCAGGTTGTTCGCCCTGACTGAGTATTAGGGGTAGAGAGTACAGAATCAGGAGGATTGTCGAGTCTGTCACATAGTCTGGGTTGGAACATCATTATCATCACATACTAACTTCATATGATCTAAATGCGATTCTTTATTACTGACCAGTACTAATTTCTCTAACCTTATACTTATTACCAGTGATATGTTCAACAACTCGATAAGGACCAACAAACTTTTGATCAAGCTTAGGCATTGCAGACGTTTTGTTAAGTAGTCAGCAAAAACTCTCGAACCTATTGTAATTTTGGACGGCTTTGCCTCGAGTGTTTGCGACTCTTGTAAATTCTGATGTTGATTTATGAAATGTTTCACGGATTCTTCTAAAAACACTTGAGCTAAGCTGGTACGAGTTGCTATGAAATCATCAGGGTTGTAATTTGGTTTCGGATTAAAAATATAACAACTCATAAGGCAAACGTTTTTCTATACCGTACAATGCAAAATTTGGGGAGTGTCACCTATAGAAACATTGTAACAAAATTTTTATAGCACACTGAACATCGGGTATAACTCATCCCAAGTTTCACTGTTGGGATTGATAGTGGCTCTCAAGACATCAAGTACTTTCTTATTGGTTCGTTCTGCTAACCCATTGCTGGCAGGATGATGAGGAAAATGGTGGATTTAGAGATCTGTAAAAGGGTAGACAAATTTTCAAGGAATCTCATTACAGAATTCCCCTCCATTATCTGTTACTAGTGACTTAGGGTGGAATGCCTGCAGATAATGCGTTCTTTAAACACTTTAGCTACTGTCTCGGAAAGTCTTATCTGCAATAGGAAACTAACTCAAAAATTTTCTGGTGAAATGGTCTACCATAACACACAATGCTTGTTCCCCTTGGAGTTAACAGTGGAAATTAGTTAACAAATCTAGTGCAACTCTTTCCAGGGTTTTCGCTAGTAGTTGGATTACACTTGGATTGGATTGGGCCCCATTAGCATTACCTTTATGTTGCATGCGACACTACATTTCTTAACATACTCAAAAATACAGTTGCCATTCGAAGCCAAAAGTATTCAATCTGGCTTGTTTTAACTGAACGATCCATACCAGGGTACGCAACACCTGGTACATCGTGAACTAGCTGTAAGGCTACATTCACTAGTGACTTGGAATTACTAACGGGTTTATACTCTTCTGCTAGGAGTACCCAACTCGGCTGTTCGTTACAGTATTCTTGGTTCATGACAAGTTTAATGATGGGGTGGGGGTGCTTCACAGTCAGAATAAGATCTTCCCGGAGCAGGAATCGAATCACACCAGACCACATGGGATCTGCTCGTTGAGCATTCTTTACGTCCCGGCAGTAAATGGAGGTCTGCAGTTACTATACTAACATATCGCGATAAAGCATCTGCGACTACATTTTACTTGCCAGGGGATTGTTCAAAGGTAGGATTGAACCCCTTTGGATAGTCAAGGTCCATCTGGCTAACCTTCCAGTAGGTTGTTTGTTCTGGAATAAAAGGGATCAGAAGTGCTTTAAAGACCATAAATATTGCTAAAGCTTCTTGCTCAGTTACTGTATAATTACGTTTCAGCCTTCGTAAGGACTCGGCTAGCAAATGCAACTGCGTTGTACTTGCCAAAGTCTTCGAGGCTAGTAAAGGCACCTATGCCAATAGAACTAGCATCTGTTGTAAGAAAGAAGGGCTTAAAAAAATCTGGAAATTTCAAAATTGGAGCAGATGTTAGCTTTCTTTTAGAGTTTGGGAATGCTCTTTCTTGACGGAAGGTCCAAACGAAAGGAGCACCTTTCTTAAGCAACTCAGTTAGAGGAGCTGCTATGGAAAAAAATTGGGAATGAAAGATCTATAAAAACCTGCTAAGCCCACAAAGGATCTTACAGCATCAGCAGTTTTGGAGTTGGAAAATTTAGTACTGCAGTTTTCTTTACTTTGGTCAGTCCCTAAACCCCCCTAGGGTGACTATGTGACCAAGAAACTTAATTTCTGATCTGAAAAATTAACATTTAGACAGTTTGATCTTTAAATTGGCTTCTTCAAGCTTACCAAGTAACTACATCAAGTCTTTTCAAGTGTGTATCCACGTCTTTAGACATGACGATTACGTCATCTAAATACACCATAAGTGCATTACCTATGGGGAAACCCCTAAAGATATTAGTCATGAGCCTTGAGAACATGATAGGGGAAGGATCATAATCCAAAAGGCCCATATGAGAGGAGTGATAATGGGCCTGTAGGAGTGGAAATGCAGTTAGCTCTTGGCTGTCCTTGTGAAGAGGGACTTGCCAAAACCCTTGTAACAAGTCCCGGGTTGAAAAGACTTTGTTATCTCCGATTGTTAGTAAAATATCGCCAGTACAGGGAGTGGGGAAGTGATGTGGAATAGTTTTTCATTTAACTTCCTAAAAGTCAATCACTGGGCGCCAAGTACCATCCTTCTTGGGCATTAGGGTCAAGGCGCATTCCAAAGGTGAATTGCTAGGTGCAATAACTCCATCATCAAGCATTTGAGTGAATCAATTCTGGGAAAGCAACTTGTGAATGAGGCATTTGTATGCAGGTATTATGATAGGTCTAGTACCAGGTTCAAGTGGAATACGATGGGGGACAATAATTCGTTTTTTACCCATTTCTCCCCTGGTAAGGCAATGGCTTTACGAGTTTGTTTTAACAGATGTCAACAAATGCTTGAAACTCGTCTGGGAAGTCAGTGGGACTAAGTCTTTTCTCCTCAAATGGTGGAACAGATTGATCCCGTGAAGTGGATGAGGTCTCCCCGGCAGAAAATAGCACCGACCCACTGGTCAGGTGGGCAACACAATCATCCTCTACCCGAACAGGGTAAGGATAGTGAACAAGGTCAACAAGATTAGTATTTGCTCTGAGACGACCACTGTGGCCAGAAGTGTTAGCAAGGAAGAAATGGATCTTACTTCTCTTACAACATGTAAGGATGGCTCAACAAATAAACCTTTACTTGCAGGAATCACTGTCAACCAGGACGTTATCACCATCTGGAACACTAGGAACAACTACAACAGACACTCTAGTGAGGGCACTAGCCGCGACAGAAAGTCTTTCTGCAGACGGCATGTGACATCAACAAGAGATGGCATTACTAGTTGCAAGTAATCGTTTTCAAAACAATACTAGGACCCGGTACAAGGGTGGAAAAAATCTACAGGGAGTGAGGTGGGGAGTGGGTGGCAGGTGGGTGTGGCAACCCGGCCCACTGGGGGCACACTGCCACTCACTACTCACAAGAAACACCCAGGTGGATTAACTAAGCCAAAAGTATGCCACAGGATGGTAAAGACCACTCTTACCAGTGTGGAAAATACTGTATATATTTTCCAGAAATTCAGTATTTATATGTAAATAGATGGCCATACTGTATTTAATAATATTTATGTCATAGAAAACGGAAAAACCTGCGTCTGCGCAGAGGGGGACTCACCATGTTGGTTTTTGATTTTTTATTAGAAAACGGTGAATGGGGGAAGAATTTTTCGTGCTCTAGAGTTAAAATTGTGCTGGCACCTCTCCCAAATAGGAGGCGAAATTGGTGGATATGCATTCCTGCATAACTTGAGATATCAGACGACTGGACAAGACAGCTCCAGGAACCTCAGATAAGCTCTCTAGATTTGTGTATAATTCTGGCCAGTGTTTTCATAAATTTAGTTAGTGAGGTTTTTCTGAGTATGATACAACTTAATATCCAGTCAAATTGGTGAGTGATATTAAGATGTATTTTCCTTCTGTTATGTAATTGTGTATATATATATATATATATAACCATTTATTATTTTTAATATACAGTCCACAAATTTATATATTTACCAGTATTCCTGGTGACATATTTTTCATTTGATAATTAATAGGTCCAGAGCAACTTGTGGTTATGTCAGTGGTAGGTATCGAAGGGGGACATTTTTGCGACCTAGGTGTCCCAAATTCCTACTTGTCTATGTAACTCTGATAAATAATAATTATCTTTATCATTTACTGTTATGTACATAATAAATTACATTCAGATAAATGCAATTTTCCACATTTAATTAGCCCGTTGGTCCTTTGAACCAGATGTAATTAGTGAAGTCATTAATTAGTTAATTAGTTAATAATTATATGTGAAATGACAGAAGGAGGTGGATGTTAAGTTCACAAATTTACTTAATGTGTAGTGGATTATAATTATTACAATATTACTTTTGATGTCAAGTCTGGCTAAGTTTATATTAATTTGTATAATATTAATTTGATAAGACAATTCTGGCCAAGATTTATATCAGTGTATGTGTAATTGATAAGCCAGGTGTTGCTAATTATATTAATGTGTATAATATTAATTTTACTTAATGTGTAGTGGATTATAATTATTACAATATTAATTTGATAAGACTATTCTGACCAAGATTTATATCAATGTATGTGTAATTGATAAGGCAAGTGTTGCTAATTATATTAATGTGTATAATATTAATTTTGCTATGCCAAATTCTGGCAAGGATTTATATTAATTTGTATAATAATTTTGATAAGCCAAGGCTTGCTAAAGGTTTGTATTAATGTACATTTAAAATTTATATATAAATTTCTTACATGTGTAATTGCTAAGCTCAAGTGTAGCTAACATTATTAATGTGTATTTAAAATTTATATTACAATTTTTTACATGTAATTGCTAAGCTCAAGTAGCTAGGATTTATTCAAAGGTAAGTTGTACTATTTACCTTTATAAAGTGCAAAATTTAGTACATAATCAGTGTTATTAAGTTGAATTTTATACATTGCATCATGGCTGAAAATGAGGAAATTAATATAGAAGACAAACATATGGAATATAGAGTAAAGAAAGCATCACTGCAAGCTAGAAAGGGTCATGTAACAAAAGCATACAATAAATGTTTGGAATTAATGAATCAAGAAACTGTGAATACTGATGATTTAAAATTGTATTTAGATGCTTTAGGTAATAGATATGATTCATACAAATTATATTACAACAAATATGAAGGAGATTTATTAGTAAACTGTGTAGATGAGACTGAAATAGATCTCATAATTAATCAGTATTATGAATTAGAGGAAAAGATTCTTTCTTGAATAAATTAAAATGTGTAAACCAGGCAGTTAATCAGTCTGCTCCAACAAATAATATGTCTTTGCCAAAACTCCCAGAACTATGTTTACCTGTATTTAATCCTGGTGAAAATTGGGAGGAATTTTGGTCAATTTTTAAAGCAGCTGTGCATGACAGGAGTGACCTAGTCTGTGTAACTAAATTATTTTACCTCAAAGGACAGGTAAGAGGAGATGCTTAGATACTCATACAAGCCTTTCCCAATGTAGATGACTCTTACAAGGAAGCAGTTGACTTGTTAAAGGTCACTTATGGTAATATAGAGCAAAGTAGGTTGGATCTAGTGAATATCATTGTTAATTTAAAATCTCCAGATCACACTTACAAAGGTTTACAGCAGTTTAGAGTTAAACTGGAGAGCACTCTCAAAACTTTAAGTAATAAATATAATCTGAAGGAATCAGACTGGTTATTGAGTGCCATAGTACAGAATAAATTAAACTATAAAACACTTGAATGGCTCTCGAACAAATATCACAAGAGTTATTTTGGTCTGGAGGAAATAAGACTAGGTCTACAAGAATTAATTGTGCAGTTGCAGTCCAGCCAACTAACTCATTTTAAAGATGCAACACATAATAACTCTGAGGTATCTGTCAAGTTTCACAAAGGGAAAAATTATCCAAACGGTAATAATCAAAATTCATTTCCTAAAAATAGTTACATAGGTGCATATCAAGTAGCAAGAACCAGAAATAATGATTCTCAACAAGGTAAGAAGAATAAGTACCCTCCTAAGAGTAGCCCAGTTAATAAGAAACCAGTCAAAGAAAAGAGAGATTGTCTTTTCTGCAAGGGTACTCATTTTTCTAAGAATTGCAATGCATACAATTCATGGAATGATAAAGTTGAAAGATTGGAGGAACTTGACAGATGTATCAGGTGTTTAGGTAATCACAATGTAAAGGATTGTCATGCTAAATTAAACAACTGTTATCAATGTCACAAAGGAAGACACCATATAGTCATGTGTAAAGGTCTATATGACAATGTTGATAATAATGATAATGTTGACAATCCTGACACAACAGTAGCTAATGTAAAAATTGCTGCTAATGTTAATAATGATGGTTTTGCTGAAGTAGCCTTACCTGTGTTACAGGTAAAAAATTGATGATAAAAGGCATAAATCAAAAAATGTAAATGCATTATTGGACCAGGGATCCCAGCGTACTTTCATAAAACGTAAATGTCTTGATGGTATGAAAGTACAGATGGGAGATCCCACAACTTTAAAATTATCTGGTTTTCTCTCAGATAAAAGAGATCAATTGTATGACACTGTTTATGTAACTGTCAGGTTGGGCAATGAGAAAAAAATGTGTTAATGCAGTAATTGTAGATAGACTTCCAGAGAAAAATATCTACAGTAGTGGCTTAGTAAAGCTACAGAAAGACTTTCACATAATGTAAATTTAGCACCTTCTGGTGTAAGTGATGATTCTGTAGGCCCAATAAATATTTTGATAGGTAGTGACTATTATGACTCCTTTGTAAAGGGTATGGTAAAGAAATGTGGTGTCACCCTTTTAAAGACTGCAGGAGGTCATGTAATGTATGGTAGGATTCCTCGTAATAATAATTCATGACTAGAGGAAACTACAAATACCATAACTGTGTGTCTTACTCATGAAATCGTACACCAGTATAATTCTTACATAGAGGATGGTGTTGAGCCAGTGCATAAATTGTGGGAATTAGACAGCATTGGAATAAATGTAAATGAAGAAAGTCCAGACGATTCTTTTACTCAGGAGCAATACCTGAGAGATGTAAAATTTGAATCTGGACAATACTGGGTACGACTTCCGTGGAGACTGAACCATCCAGAATTGCCCACTAATTACAGAATGGCATATGGACAGTTAAAAGCTCAGGTCCGCGAACTGAGTAAGACACCAGAATTGTTAACTGCCTATAATGATATAATTGCTAAGCAGTTAATTAATAAGTTTATAGAAGAGGTACCTCCTGAGCAAGCCAGAATTTATGGTCACTATTTGCCACATCACGGGAGTGAAGAAGGATTCTAAGACCACTCCTCTGAGGATTGTGTTTAATTGTAGTGCCAGGAGTAACAAAAATGTACCTAGTTTAAATGACTGTTTGATGACAGGTCCGTCGTTGACGGAAAAATTAGGAGATATCTTATTAAATTTCAGGATGAAAAATTATGCCTTTATGGCTGACATAAGTAAAGCTTTCCTAAGAGTGAGTTTACAAGAGGCTGACCGGGATTGTACCCGCTTCTTATGGCCTGAGAATTCCTAGTGACCCACTTAGCCCTCTGAAAACCTTTTGCTTTAGGAGCGTATTATTTGGTGCTACATCCAGTCCGTTCCTACTTCAAGCGACGATAAATGCACACCTTAAACGTATGGGAAGTCCATTGAGTAAAGTAATGAGCAAACAATTTTATGTGGACAATTTCCTGGGTGTGACATCAACTGAAGAGGAACTGTTAATGACTTATGGAGAGGCTAATAAAATAATGCAAAGTGCAAATATGCCTCTGAGAGAATGGAATAGTAATTCGTCCAAATTGAAGGACAAAATAAGTAAAGATTTCCCTGGAGATGAAGTGTAAAAATGTAGTAATGTATTGGGTTTAACTTGGGATACTGAGAGAGATTTGTTAATGTTAAAACCTAATAATTACAGTATGCTCAATAAATTAACTAAGAGAGTTTTGCTTGCTGAAGTTTCCAAATGTTTTGATCCACTAGGTTTAGTGTAACCCCTTACTATAAGAGGGAAATTATTAATTCAGGAAGCAAGGAAACTTAAATGTGCTTGGGATGAAATTCTACCTGAGGAATTCATTAACAGGTGGGATGAATTAATTGGCGATTATGAAAAAATTCCAGTGTTGGAGTTCCCATGCCAGGTGGCCATCCAAATGGGAAAAATGCCACTCCACATTTTTTGTGATGCTTCAAATTGGCATATGGAGCAGTTGCTTACTTCAATGTAATAATGTTATTTCTCTTGTTATGTCTAAGGCTAAAGTGTCTCCAATTAAATCACGTACCTTACCTCAGTTGGAATTAACAGCCATTTATGTAGGTGTCAAATTAGCTAATTTATAAGAAATAAGTTGCAGGAGATAAATATTAGCGACACTGTAATTTGGTTGATAATGAGGTATCCTTACAATTGGATTCGTTAATGGAAACAGTAAAATTGTGTATGTACAAAACAGAGTCACTGAAATTAATCAATGCAAGAGAAGTATAATAGTTGGGTCAGCATATGTTTAACATTTAATCATATACCTGGTGAGGAGAATCCAGCTGATTTCTTGTCTCGAGGTTTACCTTATGTTAATTTGCAAATGCTGTATCATGGTTTAAAGGACGAGCTGATGGTAAATAAAGCTAATTGGCCTGTACAAAAGGCGTATATTGCTCCTGTTGAAATTACTGGACCACCGCTCCAATAGTTTGTCCTTCCATTAGCCATTGATATAAATAGGTATTCTTCTTTACCCAAACTAATCAATGTAACTAAGTTGGTGTTTAATTCTAAACAAGATGAATATTTCACATAAGTTTTCACATCCTCTTGAATATTGGATAAAGTGGGTACAGGAGGAAATCTATGGAAATGAGGTTAAATTGATGACGGAAAGAAAATTGTGAAGGTTCCTATAGAGAAATTGGGCTGTATTTAGAGAACAATGTAATTAGGTGCAGAGGTAGGTTACAAAATGCTGAATTGGGTGATTATGCTAAACACCTATCTTACTGCCCAAACTCATCATCTAACAAATTGATTGTTCTAAATGCCCATAAAATATGTAATGCATGGTGAACCATTTGATGCAACAGGTGTAGACTATAGTGGTCCAATAATTTTAACAGGTACGTCAAATGGTGTTCCACTGAAAGTGTATGTTTGTTCACCTGTACTGCTACTAGGGCAGCTCATTTAGAAGTGGCACAGGACTTGTCTGCAGAACAGTTAGTGGGATGAATTGTAAAGGACCTGCCTAGTATGGGCCAACAGGCCTGCTGCAGTGTTCCTCCTTTCTTATGTTCTTATGTTCTTAGCTGTTTCGAAAATTTGCAGCTAGGAGATCCTGTCCGAGATTGATGATTTCGGATAATGCCACAAATTTTGTAGCAGGTGCTCAACACTTGATAGAATTAAATAATAGTAATGATGTTCAATCTCTGTTAACCCAGGGAGGGTGTACCTGGAAATTTATTACTCCTAGAGCCCCTTGGCAGGGGGGGCTGTACGAAAGACTGATAGGCACAGTGAAGAGGTGTCTCCACAAAGTACTACACCGGAAGAGAATTAATTTGGAAGAATTCCGTGCAGTGTTAGTGGAGGCAGAAAATCGTATAAATAATAGGCCTCTCTCGTACATGAGTGATACACCTGATGCAGATGTATTAACACCTTCTCACCTAATATGTGGAAGGAAATTGGAAGCTGCCCCTGTCTATAGAGATAATCCGGAAGAAAGTGATGAACATTATAATGATGCGGCAGTGTTGTGTAATAAATTTAAAATGTTAAATAAAGTAATTGATCATTGGTCTAATGTGTGGCATAAGGAATATCTTCTTACACTACGTGAACACTTTTATGGTGCGACAGAGGCAGTGAATCGACAGAACATTCAACCAGGTGACATGTGTTAATTGACACTGAACAACATTGAACATTGTGGCCTCTGGGCAAAGTATTGACATGTACCCAGTGCACAAGGTGTTGTCAGGAATGTTAAAGTTTTTGTGTTTGTGGCCAGGAAAAGTTTATGCACAATTAATAAATTGTTTTCCCTTGGGAAATTTGGTGTTCAATCAAAATAAAGAAAAACTGAGGGAAAGTGGCACAAATGATATGGAAGATAACGCAGACCCAAATGATGCGAAAGATGAAATCGTAGTAAGACCAACTAAAGGGGAACAGCCACTCAAAACCAGAACTGGCTGGAATCATCTCCTAAAGGAAGGAGTAATTTTTAATCGTTTTTGCAACGAACCCGGTCGGCCGCAGTGTGGAAAATACTGTATATATTTTTCCCGAAATTCAGTATTTATATGTAAATAGATGGCCATAAATGTATTTAATAATATTTATGTCATAGAAAACGGAAAACCTGCGTCTGCGCAGAGGGGACCACCATGTTGGTTTTGAATTTTTTATTAGAAACGGTGAATGGGGAAGAAATTTTTCGTGCTCTGAGGTTAAAAAATTTTGCTGACACCTCTCAAAAGGAGGCAAAATTGGTGGATATGCATTCCTGCAAAAACTTGAGATATCAGACGACTGGACAAGACAGCTCCAGGAACCTCAGATAAAACTCTCTAGATTTGTGTATATTTGGCCAGTGTTTTTCGTAAATTTTTGTGAGGTTTTTCTGAGTATGATACAACTTAATATCCAGTCAAATTGGTGAGTGATATTAAGATATATTTTCCTTCTGTTATGTAATTGTGTATATATATATAACCATTTATTATTTTTAATATACAGTCCACAAATTTATATATTTACCAGTATTCCTGGTGATGTATTTTTCATTGATAATTAATAGGTCCAGAGCAACTTGTGGTTATGACAGTGGTAGGTATCAAAGGGGGACATTTTTGCGACCTAGGTGTCCCAAATTCCTACTTGTCTATGTAACTCTGATAAATAATAATTATCTTTGTTATCATTTACTGTTATGTACATAATGAGTTACATTCAGATAAATGTAATTTTCCACAACCAGCATCCAACTGGGAGCACAAAGCAATATATGAGACAATACTTCAGAAGAACTTGCGTGGTTTAGTTCTCTCTCTCATCTGGGTTAGGAAGCTGGGTTGTCATACTGGCTTAACCCACGACAATAGCTGACTGGAAGACTTGCAACGATGCACACAGCATGAACGAGCGGGTGGATGACAGGCGACAGGCTGGATGATAGGCTGAGGCAGGCTGACTGGCGTTCGCTTCCACAGTCTGGCTTACTGGCTGGCTTAATTGCAAAATCCGGGTTTAGCACACAAACTAAACCAGGAAGCTTGAAAAGAGGCTGCAACAGGCTTGCAGGCTGGAGTGACACAGGGTGGTAAGTGGCTAGCTGGAGGTGGCAGAGACGGTTCACCTCTGACCTGCCGGCACCCCACAAACAATCTTCTAACGTCGGAAATACCTGTAAATCCACGCCCACACCGCTGTCACCAATTTGTCATGTGGCTTCGATAACATGGATGGGGTAAAAACACTCACGTAGGCTGGTTAGTATGTATAATTATAACGGAAAGTATGGGAAACACCATCAGCCGCCCTATCTCTCTCTGCTCCCTATCTCAGATTGACCCACCAGTGCCTACTGGGTGAGGGGCGTTCAAAAACATGCTATGGTCAGCAGCAACATGAATAGCAGTCGGTGATTCACACAGACGGTTGGTAGTGAGTCATCTACTGGTAACTGGTTACTGGTAACTGGTACTACTGAGACACATAGTGCTTCACACTGCCCCAGGCTTGTGAAAGCAGTGCTTCATGCTGCACCTGGCTAGTACTCACAATGCTTCACGCTGCCCCTGGCTGGTACACACAGTGCTTCATGCTGCCCCTGGCAGGTGCACACAGTACTTCACGCTGCCATTGGTTGGTGCACACAGTGCTTCACGCTGCCCCTGGCTGGTGCACACAGTGCTTCTTGCTGCCCCTTCCTGGAACACACAGGGCTTCACCCTGCCCCTGGCTAGTACACACAGTGCTTCACGCTGCCATTGACTGGTACAACAGTGCTTCACGCTGTCCCTTGCTAGTACACATAGTGCTTCACGCTGCCCCTGGCTGGTACACACAGTGCTTCACGCTGCCCCTGGCTGGTACACACAGTGCTTCTCGCTGCCCATTGCTGGAACACACAGTGCTTCATGCTACACCTGGCTGGTACAAAGAGTGCTTCACGCTGCCTCTGGCTGGTACATACAGTGCTTCACGCTGCCCCTGGCTGGTACACACAGTGCTTCACGCTGCCCCTTGCTGGTACACACAGTGCTTCATGCTGCCCCTGGCTGGTACACACAGTGCTTCTCGCTGCCCTTTCCTGGAACACACAGTGCTTCACGCTACACCTGGCTGGTACACAGAGTGCTTCACGCTGCCCCTGGCTGGTACACACAGTGCTTCACGCAGCCCCGGCCTGGTACACACAGTGTTTCACACTGACCCTATCTGGTACATACAGCGCTTCACGCTGCACCTTGCTGGTACACACAGTGCTTCACGCTGCACCTAGCTGATGCACACAGTGCTTCAAGCTGCCCATAGCTGGTGCACACAGTGCATCAAGTTGCCCCTGGCTGGTGCACACAGTGCGTCACGCTGCATCTGGCTGGCGCACAGTGCTTCACGCTGTCCCTGGCTGGTACAAACAGTGCTTCACGCTGCCCCTGGGCGGTACACACAGTTCTTCTCGCTGCCCCTGGCTGGAGCACACATCGCTTCACGCTACACCTGGCTGGTACACACAGTGCTTCATGCTGCACCTGTCTGGTACACACAATGGTTCACGCTACACCTGGCTGGTACACAGTGCCTCACGCTACTCCTGGCAGGTACACAGTGCTTCACGCTACACCTGGCTGGTACACAATGCTTCACGCTACTCCTGGCTGGAACACAGTGCTTCACGCTACTCCTGGCAAGTACACAGTGCTTCACGCTGCACCTGGCTGGTACACAGTGCTTCACGCTACTCCTGGCAAGTACACAGTGCTTCACGCTACACCTGGCAGGTACACAGTGTTTCACGCTACACGTGGCTGGTGCACAGTGCTTCTCGCTACACCTGGCTGGTACACAGTGCTTCACGCTACTCCTGGCTGGTACACAGTGCTTCACGCTACACCTAGCTGGTACACAATGCTTCTCGCTACTCCTGGCTGGTACAGAGTGCTTCACGCTACTCCTGGCTGGTACACAGTGCTTCACGCTACACCTGGCTGGTGCACAGTGCTTCACGCTACTCCTGGCTGGTACACCGTGCTTCACGCTACACCTGGCTGGTACACAGTGCTTCACGCTACTCCTGGCAGGTACACAGTGCTTCACGCTACTCCTGGCTGGTGCACAGTGCTTCACGCTACTCCTGGTTGGTACACAGTGCTTCACGCTACACCTGGCTGGTACAGAGCGCTTTGCGCTACTCCTGGCAGGTACACAGTGCTTCACGCTACTCCTGGCTGATACACAGTGCTTCACGCTACTCCTGGCTGGTGCACAGTGCTTCACGCGACTCCTGGCTGGTACACAGTGCTTCACGCTAGTCCTGGCAGGTACACAGTGCTTCACGCTACTCCTGGCTGGTACACAGTGCTTCACGCTACTTCTGGCTGGTACACAGTGCTTCACGCTACTCCTGGCTGGTACACAGTGCTTCACGCTACTCCTGGCTGGTACACAGTGCTTCACGCGACTCCTGGCTGGTACACAGTGCTTCACTCTACTCCTTGCTGGTGCACAGTGCTTCACGCGACTCCTGGCTGGTACACAGTGCTTCACTCTACTCCTTGCTGGTACACAGTGCTTCACGCTAGTCCTGGCAGGTACACAGTGCTTCACGCTACTCCTGGCTGGTACACAGTGCTTCACGCTAATCCTGGCAGGTAGATATTCTTCACGCTACTCCTGGTTGGTACACAGTGCTTCACGCCACACCTGGCTGGTACACTGTGCTTCACGCTAATCCTGGGTACACAGTGCTTCACGCTACACCTGGCTGGTACACAGTGCTTCTCGCTACACCTGGCTGGTACACAGTGCTTCTCGCTACACCTGGCTGGTACACAGTGCTTCACGCTACACCTGGCTGGTACACAATGCTTCACGCTGCACGTGGCTGGTACACAGCGCTTCACGCTACACCTGGCTGGCACACAATGCTTCACGCTACACGTGGCTGGTACACAGTGCTTCACACTACACCTTGCTGGTACATAATGCTTCACGCTACACCTTGCTGGTATACAGCGCTTCACGCTACCCCTGTATGGTACAGAGCACTTCACGCTACACCTGGCTGATACAGTGCTTAACGCTACACTTGGCTGGTAGAGTGCTTCGCGCTACACCTGGTTGGTACAGAGTGCTTCACGCTACACCTGACTGGTACAAAGTGCTTCACGCTACACCTGGCTGGTACACAGTACTTCACGCTACACCTGCCTTGTACACAGTGTTTCACGCTACACCTGGATGGTACAGTGCTTCGCGATACATCTGGATCGTACACGGTGCTTCACGCTTCACCTGGCTCTTACACAGTGCTTCATGCTACCCCTGGTTGGTACACAGTTCTTCACGCTACACCTGGTTGGTACACAGTGCTTCACGCTACACCTGGTTGGTACACAGTGCTTCATGCTACACCTGGCTGGTACACAGTGCTTCACACTACACCTGGTTGGTACACAGTGCTTCACGCTACACCTGGCTGGTACACAGTGCTTCACGCTGCAAATGTCTGGTAGACAGTGTTTCACGCTACACCTGGCTGGTACACAGTGCTTCACGCTACACCTGGCTGGTACACAGTGCTTCATGCTACACCTGGCTGTTACACAGTGCTTTACGCTACACCTGGCTGGTATACAGAGCCTCACGCTGCACTTGGCTGGTACACAGTGCTTCACGCTACACCTGTCTGTTACACAGTGCTTCACGCTGCGCCTGTGTGTTACACAGTGCTTCACGCTACACCTAGCTGGTACACAGTGCTTCACGCTACACCTGGCTGGTATACAGTGCTTCACGCTACACCTGGCTGGTACACAATGCTTCACGCTACACCTGGCTGGTACACAGTGCTTCACTTTACACCTGGCTGGTACTCAATGCTTCACGCTACACCTGGCTGGTACACAGTGCTTCACGCTACACCTGGCTGGTACACACAGTGCTTCACGCTACACCTGGCTGGTACACAGTGCTTCACGCTACACCTGGCTGGTACACACAGTGCTTCACGCTACACCTGGCTGGTACACACACTGCTTCACGCTACATCTGGCCGGTACACAGTGCTTCATGCTACACCTGGCTGGTACACACAGTGTTTCACGCTACACCTGGCTGGTACACACAGTGCTTCACGCTACACCTGTCTGGTACACACAGGTCTGTGAATACAGGAGTAGCACAGGTCTCACCTTCAAGAATCTTCTCATCGATAACTTTGTAAATATTAAACTGGGCAGCCTCGTGGAAGCCTCCTGGCAGCCTTCTGGCAGCCTCTTGGTAGCCTTCTGGCAGCCTCTTGGTAGCTTCTGGCAGCCTCTTGGTAGCCTTCTGGCAGCCTCCTGGCAGCCTTCTGGCAGCCTCTTGGTAGCCATCTGGCAGCCTCCTAGTAGCCTTCTGGCAGCCTCTTGGTAGCTTCCTGGTAGCCTTCTGGCATACTCCTGGCAGCCTCCTGGCGTCCTCCTCGCAGCCTATTGGTAGCCTCGTGGCAGCCTTCTGGTAGCCTCCTGGTAGCCTCCTGCCGGCCTCCTGGCAGCCTTGTTGGCTCGTGGTAGCCTCCTGACAGCTTCTTGGTAGCCTCTTGGCAGCCTCCTGGCAACTTCTTGATAGTCTCCTGGTAGCCTCCTTGTAGCCTCCTGCAGCCTCCTGGTAGCCTCTTGCAGCCTCCTGGTAGCCTCGTGGAAGCCTCCTGGCACCCTCCTCGTAGCCTCCTTGCAGCCTTTTGGCAGTCTCCTATAGTAGCCTCCTGGCAGCTTCCTGGCACCCTTCTGGTAGCTTCATGGTAGCCTCCTTGTTGCCTCCTAGCAGCTTCCAGGTAACTACTACCATCACCACTACCACTACCACCAACACCAGTACCACCACCACCAATACCTCCACCACCATCATCAATACCACTACCACAACTACCACCAACACCACCAATACCACCACTACAACTACCACCACCAAAACCACCACTACCACCAGTAATACCACCTTCACTAAAAAGCACTACCACTACTACCACCATACCCACCACTACCATCACTACCACCACTACCACCACTACCACCACTACCACCACTAGTACTACTACCACCACCACCACTAGCACTACTACCCACCACTACCACTACTACCCAAAACTGCCCACCTCTACCACTAATACCCCCACCACTACCACCACTACCACTACTACCAACCACCTACCACTTCTACCACAACTACCACCATAATACCACCAAACCCCTAAACCCCCGTTAATAACCACCACCACTACCACCACTAATACCACCACCACCACTACCACCACTAATACCACCCCACCACTACTACCAAACCCCTACCACCCCTCCACTACTACCACTACACCCATCACCACTACCCCTACTACCCCTATCACCATACCACTACTACCCCCATACTAAACCCCTAATACCACTACCAAACCCCAAAAACCCCCATTTAAAACCACCCAAAACAACCCCCCCAAAAAACCACCCACCACACCCCCAAAAAACCACCCACCACCACTACCGCCACTATACCCCACCATACCCCCCCTTTTCCCCCCACCCACTCCACAACAAACCACTACCACACCAACCGCCACCACCACACCAACCCTACCTCCACTAAAACCCCCATACCTCCCCTAACACCACCCCCTAAAAAAAACCCACCACTAACACCACCACCCCAAACACCACCATTTAAAACCCAAAAAACACACCACCAAAATTAACCACCCCCCCACTCCACCACTTATACCACCACCCCTACCACCATTAAAACCCCTACCACACCCCTACCACCACTACCACCACCATACCACCACAAACCCCCCTACCCCCACTACCCCCACTACCACCATACCACCAATACCGCCAACAACAAAAAACCACCACTAACACCACCCCACTAAACCACCCCCCTAACACCACCCCCCATAACACCAAAACCCTTATACCAACAACACTACCAACCCCTTATACCACCACCCCTACCACCACTAATACCCCCCACCACCCTATCCCACTAATACCCCCACCACCACTACCGCCACTAATCCACCATTAATACCAAAAACAACCAACCCCTTATAAACCCCCACCCAACCCCCACTCCACCAAAAAACCACCACCACCCTACCACCACTAATACCACCACCACCACTACCGCCACAATCCCCCCACCAATAACGCCACTAAAACTACCACCACAAAAACCCCTTATACCAAACCACCACTCCCCACTAAAAAACCCCTACCCCTACAAATACCCCACTCCCCCACTACCCCCACTAAACCCCCATGCCCCACACCTTCCCCTACCCCCCCTAATACCCCATTACACCACCCCTTTCCACCACCAAATAACCACCAACACACCCACCACCAAAAATCCCCACCACTACCAAACCTAAAAAAACCAACCCCCAAACCCCACCCCAACACCCCCTAATACCCCCCCACTCACCACTAAACCCCTCCAAACCCCCCCTACCCACCCACCAACTAATTCCTCCCACTCCACCAAATTTTAATACCACCCCTTTTCCATACCAAACCCCTAAACCCCCCCCAAAAACCACCAAAACCCCACCACCCCCCCAAATCCTCCACCACTACCACCACAAAAACCTCCACCCTCCCCCACAATTACCACAACCCCTAAAACCCCCCAAAACCCCCCAATTTAAAACCAAAAACCCCTACCACCAC
>NC_069451.1:31134152-31149506 GCF_026875155.1 Cherax quadricarinatus | reverse complement strand
TAAAAGTCCCCAAACTGTAAGATCAAGATGAGGACTAAAACAAACTCCGGGCTGAGGGTTGATTCCCTAAAAATACCCCTATTTTTCATGTTTGTCTCGTATTGACAAATGAAGCCTCTGGGTAAAGAAAATTTTTATAATAAAGATATACAATGTTGCACAAGTAGGTACAAGGGAGCCCCTATATAAAAAACCACCTTTTGGTACCACTTTTTCTTGGCTCAAATTATCATTGTTCATTATTTTAGAGCTTTTACAATTTTTCACCATTTTCCCTGCAAAGTTTTGAAAGAGAAGGGAAAAACGGGTGCAAATTTTCAACTATTATTGTAAAATTTTACTTTATCTGTTTTTTTTTTGCCTAGTTGTTTGAGCATTAATAATGAAGTGTAGTGTTATCGGCATTTTAGATGCATTCCAAATAAAAAAATGCTCTTTTCCACTCACGGGCAATTCTCACTTTCAAGGAGGGAAATCAAAAGTTTAAAAAAGGTCCCCGTATTGTGAATAAAAGTTTCTAATAAAAGGCGGGTCCACCACTCCCTGCCTTTTATGACATTACCATTGAATATAAAAGAAAATACGGGACCCCGCCTTCAATTTTAAAATTCTGTCTGGGGTCTTCGACCCCAAATTTTATGAAAGGCAATTTAAATTTTCCCCCATACAAAATAAGGAAATAAATTACCCCCGGCAAGACACCCAAAAGTATGACAAAAAAAATTTTTTTTACATGAAATATTAATTTTAATACACAAAACTGAGAAACATCCCCAGTAATACTCTAAAAGAATAAAAACATGAATTCCCTTTTTTTAAATTTTGGGTGATGATTGATGGGATGGGAGGGGGGAGAGTGTGGGTTGTTATTGTTTAAAAGGGGAATCCCCTTTCCATTAGGACTTGAGGCACGTACAGGTTTTCCAAACACTTTCAGTAGCGGGGCCAGGGTGATTTTCCATCCCTAAAGGGTTTTCAGTTCAACCCCTTTGCACACATTTCCTTTTAATTTTTTTTCAATTCCCCCAATTCTCGACCTTTTTACCACAGGGATGGCATAGAAGCTTTTTGGGGCCTGGTGACTTTTTTTTTTTAGTTCAAGCACTAAAAAAAACTGGGATAATGTGAATGTACCGAAAGTTGCGTAGAGCGACCGATTGGTGGGGTTGTAAACACGGGTGAGGCCCATTTGGGGGTTTTTCTCGGCGAATCGTGTGACGGTTTTTTTGTGTGAGGCAAGGCAAAATTTTTCATTCAAAGTATGTTTGGTGGATTTAAAAAAACGCGATGCCATCGTGGCAGGTCCACTGTATTTTTTAACCAAAGGGGTATTCCACCGAAGTTAGTGACTAAACAAAAAAAAAAAGTTATCTTTTTTAATTTAGAATGATACGAAAAAGTTACAGTCCCCTTTTCCTGGCACTTCAATTGCCTTTCACATGAAGGAAGAAGAATTTTTTGTTCCCCTTCCCCCCCTTTAGTTTTTTAAATTTTTTTTTTTTTCAACACACCGGCCGTTTTGCCACCGAGACGGAGTGGCCCAAAAGGAAAAAAAGAAAGTTTTTTTTTTTACATTTGTAATATTTACGGAGAAGGGGGTTTCAGTCCGCTCCGGGGATTTTTTTCGCCCCTTTTTAAAAAACCCCAGGGGTTTCGGGGGAAGAGTTCTATTCCACTTTCCCTGGAGATAAGGGAAAAAAACAAGAACAGAACTAGAAAAAATGAAGAAAACCCGAGGGGTTGTATATATAAGTTTTACATGTATGTGTATGTGGGGTAATGGGGAAAAAAAGTAGCAAGAAAACCGAAATCTTGCATGTTTATGAGACAGAAAAAGACACCAGCAAACTTTAAAACATGTAAAACAAATTACATGCTTCGTTTTACATCATTGGGAGGCGGTTTAAAACCCCCCGGGGGGTTTTCGTCTACCAACCCACACCCACATAATATATTATAATATATAATATATATATTTTATATATATATTATATTATTTAAAAATATTATATATTATATATTATATTATTCGTGGACCCCCGGTTAACGATATTTTTTTACTCCAGAAGTATGTTTGGTGCCAGTATGACCGAATTTGTTTCCCTAAGAAAAATTTTTGGAGTAGATTGTCCATTTCAGACCCCCAAACATACACATACAAACGCACTTATAATACACTTTCATAATTTTGGTTGCTTCGGAGGTTAAACGTTATGGGGGGTCCACTGTAATGTATTAAAGTATGATGATATGTGTAATATAATGGGGTTTAATAATATCAGGGACCCCCATACGCTTAATCCGTGCAAGAGGGTGGTGTTTGCGAAATTTCCTAGCGAATTAATTTTTCCCCCCAAAGAAAAATAAAAAAAATTAAATCCGTGCAAGACCCCCAAAAAGTATAAAAAAAATTTTTTTTTACCACAAAAAATGTTAATTTTGTAACACAAACGAAAAAGGCATGCACAATTACATGACATTACTTTTATTGAAGACGGGTTGATTGAGGGGATGGGAGGGGGGAGAGAGAGTGTTAGTGTTTTAAAAGGGGAATCCCCTTCCCATTGGGATTTGGGGTGCAAGCCCTTTTTCGGGGGTTACTTCCCTTTTTTTAATGCCCTGGGCCCAGCTTAGAGTCATGGACTTCTTTCGCCCCAATTCTGTCCAAGGGCCTGTACCTCTCGTTCCTTTATGTTTTGTCAAAAGGGGTTCACAACAGTGTATTGTAACAGTCCCACAGGGCTTGCATAGCTGTGGAGGGTGATTTTCATAAAAAAAGGTTTGCATTCAAGCCTTTTTGTAACATTTCCTTAATTTTTAAAATAGGAATTTCCTTCAATTTCTCTTCCCCCCCCTTTGACCATTTCCCCAGGTCGGGCCTTTGTCTTAAATTTGTCTATCAGCTCTCGTGGTTAGTTTTCTTGTCCTCCTCCCCCAAAACTCTTCCAATCCCCCCCACTAACCTCAACCCCAAGGATTTCCCCCAAATTTCCAAAATTGTTTCCCTCAATGGTATAACCCTCTCGGGGTTAGCCTAAAACCCCTTAAAAACCCCCTTTTGTCTACAATTCTGGCCACGTTTCTTCCAAGCAGAGTCAGGTTCTTTAGTCATCCCCCCCAACCCTTTACCTATGGGTTTTAACAATTGAGGATTTTAAAGTGACCCTTTCCCAAAACTCTTTTAGAGTAAACGAGGTCGTGGTCACTTAAAAGCATTTTAAAACAAGCTTTTTGTGTACGTTTCTTGAAGGGGAAAATCCCCGCTGGCCCATGGGCTGAGGAGAGGATGGATTAGGGGGCAAAAACTTCCCTTAAAAGAAGCTCATGTCCCCATAAAGTCGGCCTTTCCACGTCTGTAGGATGCCAGGGGGTGTCTAAAACCAGGGGGCACTTAAGGTCTATTTCTTTTCTTAGGGAATCTTTCTTGGGGGCAAACATGGTTAACCGTTTTTAGAAAAAATTCCCCAGTGCCCGCCTTAGTTTGCCCCCCACACACACAAAAATTACCTTTAGGAATTCTTTTGCCTGACGCTCGGGGGGTTTCAGGTGATTCCTATAAAGGGTTAAAATTTCAATCCCACTACTTGGCACACCAACAAAGAAACCCGTCTTTATAGGCTTATTCCCGGGGAGTGCCCTTTTTCCCCCGAGTAATGTAGGTCCCGCTTGCATTTTTTTTCCAGAACAGGCCTGTTTTTTCACAAATTTAAACCTTGTTTAGGTTTCCCGTCCCTTTATTTCTTGTATCCTTGAATTCCCGCAAACTTTTTAGCCGCTTTGTGGTCCCAACTGGCAGCCTCACCCTCCCTTCACATAGGGGGCCTACGTTCTTAAATCTTCAAACCACCCTTTTCTGGCCTTAAATTCACCAATTCACTAGTTTCAGGCATTTTTTTAATTAAACGTCAGCAACTTCTGCCTTTTCACATATTCGCTTGAGAGACGCTATCCCTGCTAGCTGTTTTTCATTTATCCACACCAAAAAGAGTCTTCAAAATTTTTCCTCACTTGCGATCTTTGTTTCGAAACACAGTTAACTTTGGGAACAACAGCTTCCCTTTATTGCCGTTTTCTTTCCCACAATAGAAGCATGGTTTTATTTTGGTTTCTTGTCAAAATGACCCGGGGGTGATACGTACTCCACTTTTATATTATCAATGATCCTTTCTTTTTTCTTGGGTTTTCTTACCCTTTTAGGTGAGGGTTGGCACTAGAAACTTTTTTGGGGCCCCGGGGCACTTATTTTCCAAAACACACCGAAAAAACTGTAAAATACAAAAATTCCGAGGTATGTTGAAAATGTTAGGGAGGGCTGGGGGGGTAAACAATGGGGCGGGCGGGACATGTGGGCTGGCTGAGGGGGCAGATTGGACGGCTCGGCGAAAATTTTGTGAGCGGGTTTTTGTCCATATGCGGGGGAAAATTTTAGCGAAAAAGCATTCGCTATGCGGATTGTTCGCTATGCAAGGCGTTCGCTAGGGGGGTCCACTGTATTATTATATATAACAGTGGCCCCCCGGTTAACGATTTTTTTTTTCACCCCAGAAGTATGTTGGGTCCCAGACTGCCCGAATTTGTTCCCAAAAGGGAATATTGTGAAGTAGATTAGTCCATTTCAGACCCCCAACATACAGTTACAAAGCCTTTACAAAATCCCTTTAAAAAAATGGTCGCATTCGGAGGTAATTTTATGCGGGGGTCCACTGTATATATATATTTTAAAAAATTATAGTATGGGTTTGGGTAGACAGCAACCCCCCAGGGAGGTATACCCTCCTGCAAGTGAGTGTAAAAAGAAAGCGTGTAATTGTTTTTCATGATGGGAGGATGCTGGTGTCCTTTGTCTGTCTCATAAATGCAAAGATTACAGGTACTCTTGCTACATCTACTTAGCACTTAGGTCACACGACACGTACATTACACTTTATTTATACACACTCATCTGATTTTCTTTGAACTTATCTTAATAGTTCTTGGTCTTATTACTTGTCTTTTATATCCATGGGAAAGTGGAAATAAGAATCTTTCCTCCGTAAGCCATGCGTGTTGTAAAAGTTCAACTAAAATGGCCGGGAACATGGCTAGTAACCCCTTTTCCTGTAAAGATTACTAAAAAGAATAAGAAGAAAATGGTCAAAGGGGGAAGTCTGATGTGCGTGGATGTTTTCAAATGATAAGAAAGAGATGATTGTGGATTGATAATGAGAAGAAACTGGAAATGTCCTGGCGTTAAGTGAAACAAAGCAGAAGGGGGAGGAGAGTTTTTTTCAATGAGAGTAAATAAATGGGATTAGGTCAGGGGTTTCAATTAGAGTTAGAGCTAAAGAAGGAATAGCATAATGTTGAAGGATCAGCATGGCAGGAAAGAGGGACTACAAATGCATAAATCAAGATAATGTGGAGTAAAATAAAGATTTGATGTGAAAAGTGGTTATAGTAACGGTAGCACCTGGAGAAGAGAGAAGTGGTAGAGGAGAGAGAGAGATTTCTGGAAATGTTGAGTGAATGCATGGTGAGTTTTGAATCAAGTGTGAGAGTAATGGTGGTTGTGATTGTCAATTGCTAAAGTGTTAAAAATGTTATGAGGGAGTAGTAGGTAAATTTGGGGTTCCAGGGTAAATGTAAATGGGGAGCCTTTGAATTGAGTTATGTGTAGAAAGAAATTTGGTAAAAATAATACATATTTTATGAAAAAGAGGATAAATAAATGAACAAGGTATGATGTAGAAATTATGAAAGTAGTTTGTAGATTATTATTGGTGGAAAAAAGGTTGAATGTGTAGGCTCCCAGGATGAGTACAAGTTTAAAGAGGGGCAACAGATATATCAGATCATTATATAGTTTAGCTACAGTTAGAGTAAGAGTAGATGGGAAAAAAGAGAAGGTGGCAACAACAATAGAGGGAGGTGAAAGTGTATAAACCTAAGGAGAGGAGTTCGGGGGAGATATAACGACTTATAGCAGAAGGTGGGGATAGTGGCAAAGATATGAGTAGTGGGGGGGATTGAAGAGGGTTGAATAGTTTTAAAAAGTGCAGTATTCGAAGTGGGGCAGAAGTTTGTGGTTATAGGCGGGTGGGGCAGGAGGAAAGAGGAGTGATTGGGGAATGATGAATAAAGGTTGTGATAACAGAGAAAAAAAGAGCTTACGAATTTTTACACGCAGAAGTGTTATAAGGAAAGCAGAGTATATGGAGAATAAAAGAAAGGTCAAGAGAGTGGGTGAGAGCGTGCAAAAGGAGAGCAGATGAAAGAGTGGGAGAGGCACTGTTCAATAAATTTTAAAGAAAATAAGAAAAAATTTTATGGAGTGAGCTAAACAAGTTAAGAAAGGCCTAGGGCAAGTAAGGATTTGTCCGTATAAAAATAGTAGGGAAGTTAGTAATGGAGGGGAGGATTAGGTAGATGCGAGAACATTTTGAGGCACTTTTAAATGTTGGAAAAGAACGTAAGGCGGTAAATTTCATGCACTGGGCCAGGAGGCATACCAATCTTTGAGGAGTGAAGAAGACAGAATGTAAGTGTGGTGGAGGTACGTGAGGCATATAGTAGAATTAAATGGGGTAAAAGCAGCTGAACTGATGGGATCATGACAGAAATGGTTAAAAGCAGGGGGATATAGTGGTTGGAGTGGATTGGTACCTTTAGTTGAATAAATGTATGAAAGAGGGGAGGAACCTAGGGTTTGGCAGAGAGCATGTATTAGGTTTTCCCCCTTTAATATAAAGGGAAAGGGTACAAAAGAGATTGTAAAATTAGAGAGGAATACAGTTTATTGAGTAACCAGGAAAAGTATACGTAGGGTTTATAATTGAAAGAATAGGAGGTAAGACAGATGGTAGAAGTTTTTGGCGGATGAGCAGGAGGCATCAGAGTGGGGTAGGGATGTGTAGAATCAAGTGTTTTTACATTGAAGCAGATAATGTGAACATATTTAGATAAAGTTAGGGAAGTTTTATTGCAAATATGGATTTTAGAAAAGGCATAGATAGAGTGGGAATAGAGGAGGCAATGTGGGCAAGATGTTGCAAGTTTATGGAAAGGTGGTAAGTTTACGAAATGCTGTAAGAGATCTTTATGAGATAGTGACTCAGGTTAGGGTGTTAGAAGAGAGGAGAATACTTTCCCGTAAAAGTAGGTCTTCGCCAGGGATGTGTAAAGGTCACCATGGTTGTTTAATATATTTATAGATTGGTTGGTAAAAGAAGTAAATGCTAAGGGTGTTCAGAGAGGGGTGGATACATAATGGGGAATCAAATTCAATATGGGAATTGACACAGTTACTTTTTGCTGATGATACTGTGCTTATGGGAGATTCTAAAGAAAAATTGCAAAGATTAGTGGATGAGTTTGAGAATGTGTGTAATGGTAGAAAGTTGAAAGTGAACATAGAAAAGAGTAAGGTGATGAGGGTAACAAATGATTTAGATAGAGAAAAATTGGATATCAAATTGGGGAGGAGGAGTATGGAAGAAGTGAATGTTTTCAGATACTTGGGAGTTGACGTGTCGGCGGATGGATTTATGAAGATGAGGTTAATCATAGAATTGATGAGGGAAAAAAAGGTGAGTGGTGCGTTGAGGTATATGTGGAGTCAAAAAACGTTATCTATGGAGGCAAAGAAGGGAATGTATGAAAGTATAGTAGTACCAACACTCTTATATGGATGTGAAGCTCGGGTGGTAAATGCAGCAGCGAGGAGACAGTTGGAGGCAGTGGAGATGTCCTGTTAAGGGCAATGTGTGGTGTAAATATTATGCAGAAAATTCGGAGTGTGGAAATTAGGAGAAGTGTAGAGTTAATAAAAGCATTAGTCAGAGGGCAGAAGAGGGTTGTTGAGGTGGTTTGGTCATTTTGAGAGAATGGATCAAAGTAGAATGACATGGAAAGCATATATAAATCATAGGGGAGAAGAAAGGGGGTAGGGGTCGTCCTCAAAAGGGTAGGAAAGAGGGTGGTAAAGGGAGGTTTTGTGGGCGAGGGTTGGACTTCCAGCAAGCGTGCACGAGTAGTGTTGATAGGAGTGAATGGAGACAAAATGTACTTGGGACCTGCGATTGTTGGAGAGTGAAGCAGGGTAAGTGTATAGTGAGGGATTCAGGTGGAAACCGGGTTATTTTGCATAAAGTCGGACTTGAGTTCTGGAAAATGAGAAGTACAATGCCTGGCACTTTAAAGGAGTGGTTTGGGATAATTGGCAGTTTGGAGGGATATGTGTGTATCTTTATACGTATTATGCTTCTAAACTGTTGTTTCTGAGCACCTCTGCAAAAGCACTGATAACTGTTTGAGTGTGGTGAACGTGTTGAATGTTGATGAAAGTATTTTCTTTTTGGGGATTTTATTCTTTTTTGGGTCACTGCCTCGGTGGGAGACGACCGACTTGTAGAAAAAAAAAATTTATATATATACTATATATATAGACATTATATTTATTACAGTGGACCCCCGCATAGCGAACGCCTTGCATAGCGAACATCGCCATAGCGATACGCTTTGTTCGCCAAAATTTTGCTCCGCAATAGTGGACAAAAACCCGCTCAGCACCTTCGTCCGAGACGCGTCATTGTTTACGAGCTCAGCTGCGGTAACATTCAAGCATACACTCGGGGAATATTTCGTAATTATTACAGTTTTTCGGTGCTTGTTTCTGGAAAAATAAAGTGACAATGGGCCACAAAGAAAGTTCTAGTGCAACCCTGTGGTAAAGGGGGAGAATTAGTATGGAAATTAAGAAAGATTTTGAAGGGTGTGGGGCTAACCCTGAGAAGCTATGCCAGTGTGGTATCCATTGTGCATACTTCAAAAATTAAGGAAATGTTGTGCACAGTGGGTAGTTGAACTGCAACACTTTATGGATGAAAAATCACCCTTGATCACAGCTGTTGCAAGCGTGCTGGTGACTATTTCAATGACAATTTTATGGCACATTTTAGACAAATGTAAAGGAACGGAGGTACAGAGAGCTCTATGGGACAGTTTTGTTGTGCGACAGAGGTCCAGTAATCTGAAGTGGTCCTGTGGCATTAAAAGAAGAAGGGAAGTAACCACGGAAAAAAGGACTTGCTACATCAAGTTCCTATGGAGTGGATTCCCCTTCTAAAAACCACTAACACTCTCTCTCCCCTCCTCCCATCCATTTCAATCATCACCAAGATCTTCAATTATATATGTAAGCTGTCATGTATTGTGCATGCCTTTTCAGTTTGTTTGTGTACTAAAATTAACATTTTTTTGTGGTAAAAAAATTTTTTTTCATACTTGTGGGTGTCTTGCACGATTAATTTTATTTCCTATTATTTCTTTATGGGGAAAAATTAATTCGCATAGCGACTTTTCGCATAACGACCAGCCCTATTGACACGGATTAAGTTCGCTATGCAGGGGGGTCCATCTGTATAATATATAATATTTATATATTATATTATATTATTCTTTCTTTCAACACACCGGCCGTTATCCCAACCGAGGCGGGTGCCAAAAGGAAAAACGAAAGTTTTCCTTTTACATTTAGTAATATATACAGGAGAAGAGGTTACTAGCCCTTGCTCCCGGCATTTTAGTGACTCTTACAACACGCTGGCTTAAGGAGAAGAATTCTGTTTCACTTCCCCTTGGAGATAAGAGTAAATAACAAGAATAAGAAACTAGGAAGGATAAAGAAGAAAACCCAGAGGGGAGTGTATATATGTGCTTGTACATGTATGTGTAGTGGTGACTAAGTGTAAGTAGAAGTAGCAAGAACGTACCTGAAATCTTGATGTTCATGAGGATGAAAAAGGACACCGAATCCTACCATCATGTAATACAATTACAGGCTTTCGTTTTACATCAACTTGGCAGGACGGTAGTACCTCCCTGGGCGGTTCGGTTACCAATATATATATTTATATACATATATATATATATTTACATACATATATATACTATATATATATATATATATATATATTTTATATATATATATTATTAGTAGGTAGTAGTGGTAGACAGCAACTGCCCAGGGATGGTTCTTACCGTCCTGACCATAGTTGAGTGTAAAAGAAAAGCCTTAATTGTTTATACATGATGGTAGGATGCTGGTGTATTTTGTATGTACATACACATGCAAGATTACAGGTAAGTCTTTGCTACTTCTACTTACCACTTAGGACACAATACACATACTGTACAAGCTATTATATACACACCCCTCTGGGTTTTTTCTATTTTCTTTTAATCTTGTTCTTGTTTTATTTCCTCTTATCTCCATGGGGGAAGTGGGGAACAGGGGGGGGGAATTCTTCCTCTGTAAGCCATGTGTGTCGTAGAGGCGACTTAAAATGCGGGAGCAAGGGGCTAGTAACCACTTCTCTGTATATTTTACTAAACAAATTTAAAGGGAGAAACTTTCGTTTTTTTTTGGGCCACCCCCCCCGGGGGGGTACGGCGGGTGTTGAAAGAAAGAAGAATATTATAATATTATAATATATCCGTAAGCCTGAGTTTAAGAGGCAACTAAAATCCCGGGGAAGGGGGCTAAAAACCCCTTTTCCCCTGATAAATTACTAACTTAAAAAGAGACTTTTGTTTTTCTTTTTGGAATTGCAAAAAATGTTGTTGCAGTAATAACCCCAGGAGGCAGCTCTGATGAAAACTCACACTCACCGGCTTTTAAATTCTGCACAAATTAAAATTTTAAACCAGCAAATATAGGCCTATAGACTGGGAATACCGACCTCATTTTCCCTAACAATGATGATCGATAAAAAATTTCACCATATCAAAAACAATATCTCAGATCACAACTAATTGGGTTGAATGTATGGTGGACCCCCAGCCCGCATAATGAGACGTCACGAGGGGAGATTCCCAAATTAAAACTTCAATAAAAAAAAAAATAAAGGGGCCCAAAGAAAAACCATCCTAACGATATAAGCTGGGAAGATTTTAAAAGAAAACACAGCCCCCCAACTTATGCCTAAAAACAGATTAATTTGGTGGTCGAGTTGCACAAGGTTTATTCCTCTAAAAAAAAAGGGGAGTGATGTAAAATAGAAAGAGACAGGCGCTCCCTTTAAGCGAGGAAAAAAAAATAAAA
The DNA here is from genome assembly GCF_026875155.1 of Cherax quadricarinatus. Taxonomy (NCBI): domain Eukaryota; kingdom Metazoa; phylum Arthropoda; class Malacostraca; order Decapoda; family Parastacidae; genus Cherax; species Cherax quadricarinatus. The sequence continues at coordinate 31,138,426 of NC_069451.1, read as the reverse complement.
AAGGGCCCAAAAAAAGGTCAAAATATCTGAAATGCGTAGGGGACATGGCAGGAAAAAAGAAGCCCCCAAAAAATCAACTAAAGGAATCTTATAGGAGTCAGGAATCGGGAAGAACTAAAACCCTAAAAGAAAACGAAAAAAAACCCCAAAAATATTTTTTCTCCTATGCAAAACAAAGTCGGGAAAAACGTCCAGTATTGGGCCCCCACTGAAACAAGATGGGTCCCACACAGAGACGCAAGGAAATGAATGAGCACTCAAGTCCCAATATGACTCGTTTTTTTCAAGCCGCTAACCAGATGAGAGTCGAGATCAAAAAGAATTTTTTTTGGAGAGCCAAAATTGGTTTAAAACAAGCCTTCGTGTTATCCCGATGCCAAATGACTTCGAACAGGCGATAAAAGACTGCTCGCACTTGCCCCCGGGCCGACTATGGAAATGTGTTTTTTCCGAACTGCAAAAAGCCCCCATCACGAACCTTTTTTTCCTCCTTGGAGGGGGCTGGAATGGGGTCTTTCCCCCAGTTATAAAAAAACAGAATAGCCCCCTCCACAAAGGGGCAGTAAAGCCAAACAAAGAACTAAGACGATAGCACTAAATCCCCCTATCATAAAAAACTTTGAAAGGGTCCCAAGAAACAAGTCACCACCCATCTAGAAACCATCGTTAACAACCCGGGTAAAGGGGTTTAGAACAGGTGCTCCTGTCTGTCTCAACTATTAGACACTCGCAAGGTCCTAAATGCATAAAAGATAAAAAAACGCGATGTAATAAAAAGACTTGAAAAAAGCCTTCGAAAGTGGACCATGGGAAATGGGCCCCCAAATGCGTGCTAAAAGGAAAACAGGAAAGTCGGTCGATGGACTATAATTTCCCCCAACAGAACCAGAGGTAGTGTCAACAGAGTAAAGTCCGAGGCGGGTTTCGGTGAAAAAGCTCTTTCCCAAAGGCCCGGTTTTCGCTCCCATCTTGTTCCTCATCCTCATATCGACAAGACAGGGTGTCAGCCACAGCACCCTGCTTCCTTTGCAGTGGGGCCCCGAATCTGATGACGTGTCTTCCATTTAGACACTGCAGGCTCCCGGCAGAAAAAAAGAATCTTTCAGTGGGCTGCGAAAAATTTTGAATTCAAAAGATGAGAAATTTTCAAATTTCTCAGATTGGTAAACACGAGGAAATTAAATCTTTATCAGAGTAAAAACAAATTTGGCCACAAATAGAGCGAAACACCAAAGTCAAAGCCCGGGGTGATCACGTCGGAGGATCTGCCTTCAAGGACCATAACATTGTATCAATCGCATCTGCTAGAAAAATGACAGGATGGATAATGAAAACCCTTCAAAACTAGGGAGGCCAAGCGCTGATGACACTCTTCAGGTCACTTGTTCATCTAGGCTGGAATATTGCTGCACACTAACGCACCTTTCAAGGCAGGTGAAATTGCTGACCTAGAAAATGTACAGAGAACCTTCACAGCGCGCATAACGGAGATAAAACACCTCAATTACTGGGAGCGCTTGAGGTTCCTAAACCTGTATTCCCTGGAACGAAAGGCAGGAGAGTACATGATTTACGTATATACACCTGGAAAATCCTAGAGGGACTAGTACCGAACTTGCACATGACAATCACTCACTACGAAAGCAAAGATTAGCAGACGATGCAACACCCCCCCAATGAAAAAAGGGGGGGTGTCACTAGCACGTTAAGAGACCTTTACAATAAGTGTAAAGGGCCCGAGACTGTTCAACTGGCTCCAGCATACATAAGGGGATTCCCAACAGCCCCCTGGCAGTCTTCAAGCTGGCACTGGACAAGCACCTGAAGTCATTTCCCTGATCAGCCGAGCTTGGCTCGTACGTTGGTTTGCGTGCAGCCGGGCAGCAACCCCTGGGTTGATCAGGCTCTGATCCAATAGGAGGCCTGGTCACAGATGGGCCGCAGGGACGCTGACCCCCAGAACTCTCTCCAGGTAAAACTCCAGGTGTATATATTATATATATATTTTTATATATATATATATATATATATTATATATATATTTTATATATATTTTTAAATATATATAATATTATATATTATATATACATCATAATAATATATACATATATTACATACATATATATACATACATATATATACATATATAATATATATATATATATATATTTATATATATATTTATATTTATATATATTTATTATATATATATTATATATACACATATACAGTGGACCCCGCAAAACGATGGCATCACATAGCGATTATTTCGCATACCGCTTACTTTAATCGCAAAATTTTTGCCGCGCATACGATTTAAAAACCCGCTACCGATTTTCGTCCGAGACGCGTCAAATGTGCGCCCTCACCCAGCCTCACATGTGCCGCCCGTGCCATTGTTTCCAGGCAGCCTCCGCGCAAACATCCAAGCATACACTCGGAATATTTCGTATTATTACAGTGTTTTCGGTGGGTTTCTGGAAAATAAGTGACCAGGGGCCCCCAAGAAAGCTTTAGTGCCAACCGTTACACAATAAGGGTAAGGATCCCCATTGAAATGAAGAAAGAGATCATTGAAAATGGAAAGTGGAGTGCGTATTGCCGACCTAGTCAAGTTGTACAAAAAACCCCCAATCAACCATCGCTATATTGTGGGCACCAAAAAGACAATCAAGGAAGCTGTTGTTCCCAAAGGTTTAACTTTTGTTTTCGAAACAAAGATCGCAAGTGATGGAAGATGTTGAGAGACTCTTATTGGTGTGGGATAAATGAAAAAACAGCTAGCAGGAGATAGCGTCTCTCAAGCGATCATATGTGAAAAGGCTGGAAGTTGCATGACGATTTAATTAAAAAAAGGCCTGCAACTAGTGATGATGTGAGTAAATTTAAGGCCCAGCAAAGGGTTTGGGTTTTGAGAGATTTAAGAAGCGTAGTGGCATCCATAGTGTGATAAGGCATGGTGAGGCTGCCAGTTCGGACCACAAAGCAGCTGAAAAATTGTGCAGGAATTCAAGGAGTATATAGAAACTGAAGGACTGAAACCTGAACAAGTGTTTAATTGTGATGAAACAGGCCCGTTCTGGAAAAAAATGCCAAGCAGGGGGCCTACATTACTCAGGAGGAAAAGGCACCCAGGACATAAGCCCATGAAAGACGGCTTACTCTTCTCATGTGTGCCATTTCTACTGGTGATTGCAAAGTGAAGCCTTTTTTAGTGTTATCACTCTGAAACTCCCAGGCGTTCAGGCAAAAGAATGTCCTCAAGGATAATTTGTGTGTGCTGTGGAGGGCAAAAAGTAAGGCATGGGTCACTAGGGAATTTTTCTATAACTGGTTACACCATGCATTGCCCCAATGTGAAAGATTACCTAACTGAAAAGAAAATTTGAACTTAAGTGCCTCCCGGTGTTAGACAAAGCCCTGGTCATCTACAGACGTGGCAGAGCGACTTTATGGGAACATGAAATTCATTAACATCAAGTTTTTGCCTCCTAATACCACTCCTCTCCTGCAGGCCATGGACCAGCAGGTTATTTTCCCAAATTCAAGAAACTGTACACAAAAGCTCTGTTTGAAAGGTGCTTTGTAATGGACCTCAGAAACTCAACTGACTTAAGAGAGTTTTGGAGAGATCACTTTAATATCCTCAATTGTGTAAACCTTATAGGGGAAGGCTTGGGGGGGAGTGACTAAGAGGACCTTGAACTCTGCTTGGAAGAAACTGTGGCCAGAATGTGTAGACCAAAGGGATTTGAAGGGTTGAGGCTAACCCTGAGAGGAGTATGCCAGTTGAGGAATCCATTGTGGCATTGGGAAAGTCCTTGGGGTTGGAGGTTAGTGGGGAGGATGTGGAAGAGTTGGTGGAGGAGGACAATGAAGAACTAACCACTGATGAGCTGCTAGATCATCTTCAACAGCAAGAGGCCACACCTGAGGAAACTGCTTCGGAGGAGGGGATAGAGAAATTGAGGAAGTTGCCTACTTCGAAGATTAAGGAAATGTGTGCAATGTGGTTTATAGTGTAAACCTTTTTTGATGAAAAATCACCCTCACACAGCTATTGCAAGCTGTGCTGGTGACCATTACATTGACAATGTTGTGAAACACTTTAGGAATGTCATAAAGGAAAGGGAGGTACAGGCCTCTATGGACAGATATGTTGTGCGACAGAGGTCCAGTGACTCTCAAGCTGGTCCTAGTGGCATTAAAAGAAGAAGGGAAGTAACCCTGGAAAAGGACTTGCCACCTCAAGTCCTAATGGAAGGGGATTCCCC
>NC_069451.1:31074064-31131152 GCF_026875155.1 Cherax quadricarinatus | reverse complement strand
GGAGAAAAGTTCGTCTTGGAAGACAACAACTGATAGCTCACAGGACATATTTAATGTGCAGAAAGCTGCATCAATGGTTCCTAAGTTTTTTGAGAGTGACTTAGACACCTATTTTGATGTGTTTGAGAACCAGGCACATGCTATGAACTGGCCACGTAAGCACTGGCCTACCTTGTTGCACACAGCTTTGACAGGAAGAGCTCAAACTTGTACTGCTGCTATACCATTTGCCAAGTACATTAGTTATGATGCTGTCAAGCAAACTATTCTAGAGACATATAACTTGTTACCCGTAAGTTATCAGGAAATAAAATAGGTTTCTCTATACAAGCTTCAATGGCATAATTATCATCAGTGATATTATCAGTCACTGGAAAGACTGAGAGATATAGCAGTTACTGAGAGTGAAGCAAAGGATCTTGATAATTGTTACTATTATAGTAACGGTGTACTGATGGAGAAAAATACATGTAAGTTGTCAGCTGATAGTGTTTCCACCACAGTCAAGCATCTCGTAGTGTTACCAGTTACATTTCGTGAACAAGCCATTGATTTTGCTCACAATAGTCCTATTGCAGGACATTTGGGTGTCAAGAAGACACTCGGTAAACTGGCAAAACATTTTACTTGGCCAAAAATGAAGGAAACAGTAGCTGATCATGTGCTCATAGTTCAAGTCTTGATTGTCTTACTACTGTAATTATCGCTCTTTGCTCGTTTCTCTGCCGGCTTTTGTTGCTGGGCAGCAACAGTCCACGGAGCTATCACGTTATCGAGGGGGGGTGTTCTCACCTAGCCTGAAGTATTCAGTCTGGGCTAGACTCGCTTGGTGGTCGGGCGTATTCCAGTATTCTTGAAGAGTCCCAGGTTAGTTATAACCAAGTGGAAGGAGGAGGGGGAACCAATCAGTTATCCGACAAGCATTCTACCACCTCCACCACCACCACCACCACCACCACCACCACCACCACCTCCACCACCACCACCACACCACCTCCACCACCACCACCACCACCACCACCACCACCACTACACCTCCACCACCACCACAACCTCCACAACACACCTCCACCACCACCACAACCCTCCACCATCTACCACCCACCACACCTCCACCACCACAACCTCCACCACCCCATCACCACCACCACCTCCACCACCACCACTCCAACCACCATCACCATCCACCACCAACAACACCACCACCAACACCACCTCCACCACCACAATCACCACCACCACAACCCCACCACCCACCACCACCACACCACACCACCACCCCACCACCACCCACCACACCCCACCACATCCACCACCACCACCACAACCTCCACCACAACCTCCACCCACCCCCCACACCACCACCACCACCTCCACCACAAACCCCACCACCCCACCTACCACCACACCTCCCACCACCACCCCCACACACCACCACCACAATCACCACCACAACCTCCACCACCACTACAACCCACCACAACCTCCACACCACACTATCCTCCACACCACCACTACCACCTCACCACCACCACAACCTCCACCACAACTCACCACCACCACATCCTCCACCACCACCAACCTCCACCACAACTCCACCACACCACTCCCCCCCACCACCACTCCACCTCCACACCACACACCCACCACAACTTCCCCCACCACCACATCCTCCACCATTACCACCACCACAACCTCCACCCAACCTCCACCACCACCATCAACCCCACCACCTCCACCACCACAATCACCACCACACACCATCCCCACCACCACACACCCCACCACTCCACCAACACAACACCACCACCACCACCACTAACCTCACCACCAACACACACCTCCACCACCACCACTACAACCTCCACCACAACCTCCACCACCACCACATCCTCCACCACCACCCACTACCACCTCCACCACCATCACAACCTCCATCACAACCTCCACCACCACCACATCCTCCACCACAACCACCACGACAACCTCCACCACCACCACTACCACTAACCTCCACTGCCACCCACCTCCTCCACCATCACCACCACAACTTCCACCACCACTACATCCTCCACCACCACCACAAACTCCACCACAACCTCCAAAACCACCACCTCCTCCACCACCACAACCACAACAATTTGCACCACAACTTCCACCACCATCACAACCTACACCACCACCACATCCTCCACCACCACCACAACCTCCACCAAACCTCCACCACCACCACAACCTCCACCACAATCTCCACCAACACCACATCCACCACCACAACCACCACAACCTACACCACAACCTCCACCACCACCACTCCCCACAAACCACCACAACCTCCACCATAACCTCCCACCACCACCAACAACCTCCCCCACAACCTCCACCCACACCTCCACCACAACCTCCACCACAACCTCCCCCACAACCTCCACCACAACCCCACCACAACCTCCACCTCAACCTCCACGCACCACCACATCCTCCACACCACCACCACCTTCACCACCACACGACAGAACCTCCACCACCACCACTACTCTACCACTACACAACCTCCACCACCACTACTACCTCTACCACCACCAACCTCCTCCACCACCACCACCTCATCCTCCACCACCACCACCAACAACCTCCACACAACAACCTCCACACCACCACAACCGCCAACACCGTCACCACCACTACCACCACGACAACCTCCACCTCCACCACCACCTCAACCTCCACCACCACCAACCACTACCTCCCACCACCACCTCCCCACCACCACCACACAACCTTCCACCACAACTTCCACCACCCACTACTACTTACTTCCACCACCACCACAACCTCCACCACAACCTCCCACCACAACCTCCCACCACCACCACCAACCTCCACCACCACCACCACCACCACCACCACACAACCTCCACCACCACCACCACTACCTCCCACAACCACCACCTCCTCCACCACCACCATAAACCACAACCTTCACCACAACTGTCCACTACCAACAATCCTCCCCCACCACCACCAAAACCTCCACCACAACCTCCACGCACCACCACCAAAAACCTCCACCACAACCTCCACCACAACCTCCACCACAACGACCGACCAACCAAATGTCCAAACCTCCACACACAACACCAACCATCACAGACCTCCACCACAACCCCACCACATCCTCCACCACAAACCTCACACCACAAACCTCCACCACATAAAACCGCCAACCCCCTACAAAAAACCACCACACATCCTTCACCACCCACCACCACCCCCTCACGAACAAGAACCCTCCAACCACCCACCACCACCACCACCTCTTCCACCGCACCACCTCCTCAACCTCCTTCCACCACCACCACAACCTCCACCACCACCCACATCCTCCACCTACGACCACAACCTCCAACCACCATCACAACCTCCACCACCACCAGCAAAACCACAACTTCCACAGCAACCTCCACCACACCCACCAGCACCACCACCTAACAACTTCCATCCACAAGCAACCTCCAACCTCCACCACCACCAGCACCAACCTAACTCCACAACCACAACCACAACCTCCACCACCCACATCCTCCACAACCACCACCCACCACAACCACCCGCCACAAACCTCCACCACACCACTAACCTCCCCACCACAAACCACCACACCCACCACCCACAATCCTCCACCGACTAACCACAAAACCTCCACCACCATCCACAACCTCCACCACCACCCACACACCACAACTTTCCGACACAGCAACCTCCACCCACGCACCAGCAACCACCACAACTTCACAAGCAACCTCCACCATCACCAAGACTACCACCACAACCACAACCACAACAACCAACCACCACCCTTCCTCCACCACCACCACCTTCATCCGTCCACCACCACCACCGACCCCCACAACCTCCACCACAAAACCTCCACCACCACCCACATACTCCACTACTATACTACCACAACCTCCAACCACCATCGTAACAACCCCAACCAGCCACCAGCAACAACACCACAACTTCCAAACAGCAATCCTCCACCACCACCCCACCAACATCACCCCCCCCACCCCCCACCCCCCCACCACGGACCCCTACCACCACCCCAACTTCCACACAACCTCCACCACCACTACCAGCACCAAGCACCACCACAACCACAACCACAACCGCCACCACCGACATCCTCCACAAACCACCACTCACCCACAACCTCGCCCCCACAACCTCCACCTGCCACCAGCACCACAAACCTCCACCCCCCACGACCCACGCCACCCACACAACCTCCACCACCACTACCACCACAACCACCACCACATCCACCCACCACCACTAAAACCACAGGCGATGCACAGTACCTCTCCCACCACCATCACAACCTCCACCACCACCACCAGCAACAAACAGACCTGGACAACTTCCTACACAAAAACCTCCACCCACCTACCAGATGCACCCATCACAAACTTCACACAGCAAACGCTCCACCATCAACCACAGGTAGTCAACAACCACAAACACACAAAAACCTCCGCACGCACACCTACATCATCCCCTCCACAAGCATACAACCACGCTCCATATCAACACACAACCCGTCTCTGATGTTGCTTCTGCTGCTCTGTTTCTTCCGGGGGGGGCCACCAATAAGCAACCTTTGCACAATCACCACTTCACACATAGGAACCGGGCAAACCTAACACGTACCATGGGGTTGCGGCACTACCAATACAAAAACCAAACAATGCGAGGTAAGGGACAACCATTTGTTAGAGGTGTTATACGATTGGACCCTAGTATTCGGTATGGGGAGCTTGTCGGAGAGTTCTGCGCGTGACAACAAAAAACCACCAAAGGGGGGGCCAAACCTCCACCCACAACCTTTCCACCTCCACCACTCAAGTATATTACAAGAGGTATTGAATGGCTGCGCTTCGACCGGGTATTTGGTCATATGGTTGTAAGAGCAGACCTGCCACCATTGTTCGACTAAACAGCATGCGAGCTATTCCACCAAACCCCTACCCACATGATCAACCACCACTCGCACAATCTCACTCCGTCACAAAGAACACACACAGACACACACTCACACACACACACACACAACACAGCCGTCACACACACACACAACACACACACACACAAACACACCACACACACACACAGACACGCGACACTCACTCAGACTACACACACATCCGACACCACACATCTCCAGACACACACACACAACACAACACACACACAACACACGACACACACACATACACAACACCAGGAGAGGTTAAGGAGAATTCCAAACTCAAAGAACGAACACTGGAGGACAGGAAGAGAGCGGACATGATAACGACATACAAAAAAACTGGAAGAATTGAACAGGATAGACAAAAGAACAGATATAATGTCTAGAGATATGGAATCCATGATACGCCTAGTTTGAAACAAAGGGGACACAGTTTGATACTGGAAGACACAGATGATTCACAGGGATGTAGGAAAAGATTTTCTATCAGTTACTCCACAAGAAAGTAGTCAGTAATGGAATAGTTTGGAGAAGCGATGTAGTGGGGCAGATCCATCTACATAGCTTTTAAGCAGAGGTATGATACAGCTCACGCTCAGGGAAGTGGGGGCGGCCTAAGTAGCGAGCAGGGAAGAGGCGTGGGCAGAGCTCGACTCGACACCCTCGCAAACTCTCAACTAGTGAGTACAACTAGGGGAGTACACATACACACACACACACATACACACACACACACATACACACACCACACACACACACACACACACACACACACACACACATCACACACACACACACACACACACACCACACACACACACACATATACAACACATGCACACTCACACACATAGGCAAGAAACGTAATGTGTCACGTATACAATGGAGGCCCAAAGAACTATTTGAACACGACATAGCGCGAAGCCAAATGCTTACCCGAAAGCTGTTTTATACAGCCACAATTCAGGAGAAAACAACATCAAGGACCAGGTAATCAGCTAAGGAAGAAGGAAGGAGAGAGACAACAAGAAATGACGTGAAGTATGTGAAGAACTCAACAAGAGATTCAAAGAAGTGTTCACAGAGGAGACGGAAGGGACTCCAGAAAGACGAGAGGTGGGGCAACACCACCAAGTGGCTGACACCGTGCACACAACCGAGAAGAAATAAGAGCTTCTGAGTAGCTAGATACCTCAAAGGCAATGGGCCAGATAACAACTCCCCAGGGTCCGAGAGAGGAGCAAAGGCACTATTTGTACCCCTAACAACAAATATCAATACATCTATCGAGACAGGGAGATTGCCTGAGGCATGGAAGACAGCAAATGTAGTCCCAATCATTAAAAAAGGAGACAGACATGAAGCACTAAAACTACAGACCATGTGTCACGGGGGGGGGGGACATGTATAGTATGCAAAGTCCATGAGAAGATTGTCCAGAAGAGTGGTGGAACACCTAGAAAGGAATGATCTCATCAACAGCAGCCAACATGGGTATTAAGGATGGAAATCCTGTGTCACAAACCTACTGAGTTCTGTGACCATGGTGACAGCAGTAAGACAAGAAGAGAGGGTAGGGTGAATGGGGGGGCGTTTTCCTATACTGCAGGAAGGCGTTATTTGACACAGTTACCACACAAAGAAGTTGGAGCAAAAAACCTGGAGGACCAAGCAGGGATAAGAGGAAGGCCTACAATGATCAGGGAATACTTGTCAGGAAGACACTTCGAGCAAGGTACGTGCGATGTTGTTTCCAGAGGGCACCTGTGGACCAGCGGGGTCCCACAGGGGTCAGTCTTAGGACCAGTGCTGTTTCAGTATTGATAACGACATGACGGAAGGAATAGACTCGATGTGTCCCTGTTTTGCAGATGACTTGAAATTGAAATGAAAGAATTCACTCGATCGAAGACCAGCCGAACTACAAAGGAATCTGACAGGCTGCAGACTTGTCCACATTGCTCCAGGACTTCAATCCCACCAGTGCAAAGGCTTGAAGTGGGAAAGGCAAAGAAGATGCAGACGGAGTACAGTCTAGGGGCCAGAGACTACAAACCTCACTCAAGGAAAAAGATCTTGGGGTGAGTATAACACCAGCACATCTCCGAAGCGCACATCAACCAAATACTGCTGCAGCATATATTCGCCTTGCAAACCACAGAACAGCATTCCGACATCTTAAAAAGGAATCGGGGTTCAGACCCTTTACACAGTGTACGTTAAGGCCATATTGGAGTATGCGGCACCAGTTTTTGAACCCACACCTACCAAAGCACGTAAAGAAACCAGAGAAAGTGCAAGGGTTTGCAACAAGACTAGTCCCAGAGCCTAAGAGGTATGTCCTTACGAGAGAGGTTAAGGAATTCAAACTGACGACACTGAGGACAGGAGAGATAGGGGGGACATGATAACGACATTCAAAATACTGAAGGAATTGACAAGGTGACAAAGAACAGGATGTCCAGAGATTGACAAAGAAACAAGGACACAGTTGGAAAGCTGAAGAACAGAGATGAATCACAGGGATTTTAGAAGTATTTCTTCGCCACAGATTAGTCAGCAAGGGAAAGTTGAACGATATAGGGATGCAGGATCAATACATACTTTAACAGAGGTATGGATAAAGCCACGGTGTTCGAGGAAGTGACCTAGTATCGATCATGAAGAGGCGGCCAAGAGCTCGGACTCGACCCTGCAACCTCAACAGTGAATCAACTAGTGAAAGATTACTCACACACACACACACACACACATACAGACACACACACAGACACACACACACACACACACACACAACACCCACACTACTCTCACACAACACCAACACACACACAACTCACTACTGCATCACTTATAAGACTACTTAAACAGGCGACCACACACATATAGAAATATAGTAAGCAAAGACCCAGAGAATATGGAGAACGTCGTAGAGCCAAAACGAAAGATCACAGATAAGAAGGGAGCCCAATGACAAGGAGGATAAATAGACATAAGCACGTAAAGCCAAATCTAAACCTGAACAGTTGTACACCGCTATTTTCTTAAGGACGCAAAGAAGTGCGAGAGGAGTACTCACTTCCCCACAAGAGATTGGTGCAAAAACTGAGGAACCAAGCAGGGATAACAGGTCAAGGCACTACCAATGGATCAGGGAAACTTGTCAGGAAGACAGCAGCGAGTCATGGTACGTGCGAGGTGTCAGAGTGGCACCTTGACCACGGTCCCAGGGGTCAGTCCTAGACCATGCTGTTTCTGGTATGTGTGAACACATGACGTGAAGGAATAGACTCTGAGGTGTCCCTGTTTGCAAGAAGACGTAATTGATGAAAAATAGCACTCCCGATCGAAGACCAGGCAGAACTACAAAGGGATCCTGACAGGCTGCAGACCTGCCCAGTCAATTGCTCCTGGAGTTCAATCCATCCAATGCAAAGTCATGAAGATTGGGAAGCAAAGAAGGCCGCAGACGGAGTACACTAGGTGGTCCAGAGACTACAAACCTCACTCAAGAAAAAGATTCCTTGGGGTGAGTATATATACACCAGCACATCTCTGATTACGCACAACTCACAAATAACTGCTGCAGCAGCGATGGCGCCTAGCAAACCTCAGAACAGCATTCCGACATCTTAATAAGGAATCGTTCAGTGACCCTGTACACCATATACTTAGCGCATATTGGAGTATGCGCGGCACCATTGAAGAAACGGCCGGCGCGGAAGCCTATAGCTATCAATCACGTAAAGTTAAACATAGAGAAAGTGCAAAGGTTTTGCAACTATATAGACCTTATGTCCCAGACTAAGAGTATGTCCTTCGAGGAAGTTAAGGGAAAAGCGAAACCTGACGACACTGAACAGGAAGATTAGGGGGACATGATAACGACAACAAAATACTGAGGGGAATTGACAAGGTGACAAAGACAGATGTTCCAGAGTTTGGGACCAGCAACAAGGGACACAGATGTAGCGAATGAACACAGATGAATCACAGGATGGGTTAGTGAATATTTCTATCACCCACAGAGTAGTCATAATGGAATAGTTGGGAACCGATGTTAGTGGAGGCAGATCCTTACATAGCTTTAAGCAAGGTTATGATGAAACGCACCTCGGGAGATGACCTATGCGATTCAGTGAAGGAGCGGGGGCCAGGACCGGACTCGACCCCGCAACCTCAACTAGGTGAGTACAACTAGTGAGGAACACTCTCACACAGACTGTCTCAATCAAATCTCATATTCAATATTAGAGGCGGGATTAGTCGAACAACCTACGTGTAAGTCTGCAGCTTACTGGCAGTGTTTTACCTTGCTCGATGATGCTGCCAGGTCCCATTTTAACTTAATTATCTACAAGCATTGAACTACTTCTGCAGAGCCGTGTACACATGTACACACACACCTCATGCGACCCCTGGCAACACCAGAACTAGTGATACAATTAGGGTACACAATGTACCTAAATGTAAATTGAAAGAATTGTGTGTGTATATATATATATATATAGTATATTATATTAATAAAATATATATATATATATATATATATATATATATATAATATAAAATATATATATATATATCTATATATATAGATATAGTATAATACACACATTATTGTGTTCACTGTCCAGGAGACTCAAGGAATATTTGTGATTAATTTATAAATAATTCTTTTTCATTTAATACTATATTGCCGATAACATATGTAGTACTACAATAAACGCTAGTGTGCTATAGCTATTTTCTGTCCCCTTAAGTTAACTATGTACACAGGTAGGATGTGGGCTTGATGTATGTGTGGAAGTATACTGTCCTGAACTACCATATGGTAGTTTACAATTGGTAACTCGGAGATGTTCACAAAGCGGAAGTGAAACCAAGTGAAACCAAGGACAAACAGTGCATAAGTGTTTCGCAATAAAGCGTAATAAATCCTTGGCTTTCATATCAAGAAGCATAAAATTATAGGAGTCCTCAGTTTTCTTAACTCATACATCCTTGGTTAGGCCTCATTTAGATTATGCAGCACCAGTTTTTTTGGTCACCGTATTACAGAATGGATATAAATTCTCTGTGAAAATTGTATCAAAGGAGATGACAAAAGATGATCCCATGTATCAGAAACCTCCTATGAGGATAGACAAAGGCCCTGAAACTGCACTTCTCTAGAAAGACGTAGAATTAGGGGGGATATGATTGAGGGTGTATAAATGGAAGACAGGAAATAAATAAAGGGGATGTTAAATAGTGTGCTGAAAAATATCAAGCCTAGACAGGACTCGCAGCAATGGTTTTTAAGTTTGGAAAAATTCGATTCAGGTAGGGATATAGAAAGTACTGGTTATGGTAATAGAGTTGTGGATGAGTGGAACAAACTCCCAAGTACCGTTATAAGGCCCAAGAACGTTGTGTACTTTCAAAATAGGCTTTTGTGATAAATACATTAGTAGATGTGGGTGGGGTGTGAGTTAGACCCTATAGCTTGTGCTACCAGGTCGTTGCCGTGTACCTCCTTAATTGCTGTGTGACCTGACCTTAACTATAGGTTGGGTGGCATTGGCTTAAGGCCGTAGAGACTTTGACCTGCCTCGCATGGGCCAAAGTATCCATCTGCATGTTCCTTCGGTCTTATGTTCTTATGTCTTTATGACGTCACTGATGTAACTTGGCTAACTTACGGTTACCGTTGGTAAGACTGATCCTTAACGAGGTACTCTAGACGTCAAATGAAGGACAGTCATGTCGTGCTTAGAGTTTCTGATAGGGGCTGAGGTGTGAAAATTTTCTTTGTCATTTTAATCGGATCTGATACGTTAGAGTGGTTACCAGTATCTTGATTAACTTGATCCAGAGTTTGTATTCAGTACGATGGGTCCCCAAACCACAACCTCCCCCACAACCTCCACCACCCCCATCCCTCCACAACCACCAAAACCCTCCACCATAACCTCCACCACCACCAAACCTCCACCACAAACCTCCACCACAACCTCCACCAACCCAACCCTCCACCACATACCTCCACCACCAACCCATCCTCCACCACCACCACCCACCACCCCCCACGACAACCTCCACCACCCCACTACCTCTACCACTACGACAACCCCCACCACCACTACTACCTCTACCACCACCACCTCCTCCACCACCCCCAAACCTCATCCCCCACCACCACCACCACAACCTCCACAACACCTCCACCACCACCACAACCTCCACCACCGCCACCACCACTCCCAACCACGAAAAACCTCCACCTCCACCACCACCTCATCCTCCACCACCCCACCACTACCTCCACCACCACCTCCTCCACCACCACCACACAACCCCTTTCCACCAAACTTCCCACCCCCACCCCACCACCACCACAACCTCCACCACAACCTCCACCACCCCACAATCCTCCACCCACCACCACCACCACCACGAAAACCCTCCACCACCCCCAAACCACAAACTCCACAACCACACCTCCTCCACCACCACCACAACCACAACCTTCACCACAACTTCCACTACCAACACATCCTCCACCACCACCACCAAACCTCACCAAAACCCTCCACCACCACACCAAAACCTCCACCACAACCTCCAACCCCCCACCACATCCTCCACCACCCACACCTCCACCACAACACCACCACCACAACCTCCACCACAACCTCCACCACATCCCCCACCAAAAACTCCCCACAACCTCCCCCCAAAACCCTCCACTACCACCACATCCTCCACCCCCAAACCACCACCACGACAACTTCCACCACCCACCACCACCACCTCTTCCACCACCACCACCTCATACTCCACCACCACCACAACCTCCACCACAAACCTCCACCACCATCACAACCTCCACCACCACCAGCAAAACCCAACTTCCACAGCAACCTCCACCACCACCAGCACCACCACAACTTCCACAGCAACCTCCACCACCACCAGCACCACCACAACCACAACCACAACCTCCACCACCACATCCTCCACAACCACCACCACCACAACCCCCCGCCACAACCTCCACCAGCACCACAACCTCCACCACCATACCACCAACCCACCACCACATCCTCCACCACTACCACAACCTCCACCACCATCACAACCTCCACCCACCACAGAAACACCACAACTTCCACGCAAACCTCCACCACCCCCAGCACTACCAAAACTTCCACAGCAACCCCCACCATCACCAGCACCACCACAACCAAACCCACAACAACCACCCCCACCTCCTCCACCACCACCACCTCATCCTCCACCACCACCACCACCACAAACCTCCACCACAACCTCCCCCACCCCCACATACTCCACTACTACCACAACCTCCACCACCATCACAAACCTCCACCACCCCCAGCAACACCACAACTTCCACAGAAAACCCCCAAACCACCACCAGCACCCCCCCCCCAATTTTCCACGGGGCAACCTCCACCACTACCCCCACCCAAACCAAAACCAAAACCCCCCACCCCCAACATCCCCACAAACCACCCACCACAACCTCGCCAAACCCTCCACCAGCCCCCAAACAACCTCCCCCACCCCCACCACCACAACCTCCCCCCAAACCACCCCAAACCCAAAACCACCACCAAAATCCCCACCACACCCCCAACCCCCAAACCCCCCTTCAAAACCCCCAAACCCCACCAGCAAAAAACCACAACTTCCCCCACAGCAACCCCACCACCCCAAAAGAAACCACCACAACTTCCACAGCAACCTCCACCTCACCAGAAACCAACCACAAACCCAAAACCCTCCACCACCCCCATCCCCAAAAAACCACCCCCCCACCAAAACCTCCCGCCACAAACCTCCACCAGACCAAACCCCCCACCACCACTACCACCACAACCTAACCCCCCCAAACCTCCCCACCCCACCACCCCCCAAACCCCCACCTCCACCACATCCTCCACACCACCATACAACCCCCACCCCCCCAACCCCCTTTTCCCCCACAGAAAACACACACAGACACACACAAAAACACCCCAAAACACACAACACACACACACACCACACACACACACACACAAAACACACACACACAACAAAACGCACCCCCACAACACAGACACACACACACAGACAACACACACCCCAGACAACACCACACAGACACACACACAAAAAACACACACACAAAACACACATACCCACACAGGAGGGGTTTAAAAAGGGAAATCAACCGGGCCCGACACTGGGGGACAGGAGGGAATAGGGGGGACATGAAAAAAGGGCCCTTTAAAAAAATACTGAGGGGAATTGACAAGGTGGACAAAGACAGGATGCCCAGAGATTGGACACAGTAAAAAGGGGGACCCCAGTTGGAAGTGAAGACACAAAAGAACCCACAGGGTTTTGTTAGAAGTATTTCTTCAGCCACAGAGTAGTCGTAAGGGGAAATATTTTGAAAAGGCGTTGTAGTGGGGGCCGGATCCTTTACTAGTTTTAAAAAGCGGGGTATGAAAAAGGGTCAGGGCTAAAGGGAGAGTGGCCCTTTAAAACAAATCGGGTTGAAGAGGCGGGGGCCAGGAGTTTGGGAACTCGCCCCCCGCAACCTCAATAGGTGAGTACAACTAGGTGAGTACAACATAAAACACCAACATACACCCCACAACATAAACCCCACACAACACACAAAACCCCAAAACACACACACAAAACACACCCCAACACACACACACACACACCCCAAAAACCCCCAACACACCCAAACCCACATATACACACATGCACACCACACAACACAGAGCCAAAACCGAATATGCACAGAAAAAAGGGGGGGGCCCCAAAAAACAATATGAAAAGGGACAAGCAGCAAAAGAAAAAATTTTAACCCCGAAATTTTTTTAATACAGCCCACATCAGGAGGAAAAAAAACAGCCCAAGGACCAGGTAATCGGGCAAAGGGAAAAGGAAAGGGAAGGGGGGAGACAACAAAAATGCCGGGGAAGTATGGGGGAAAAACTAAAACAAAAATTCATAGAAGTGTTCAAAAGAGGAGACAAAAGGGGCCTCCAAAAAGGGGACGGAGTTGGGGGGGCCACCACCCAAGGGGCTGGAACAGTGAAAAAACCCGAGGAAAAAAGTGAAGAGGTTTCCCGATGAGCTGGGCCCCCCAAAAAGGCAATGGGGCCAGAAAAAAATCTCCCATGGGCCCCTGAGAAAAGGGAGCAGAGGAACTAGGGTTTTACCCCTAAAACAATTTTTAAATTTACATCTATCGAAACAGGGAAAATTGCCTGGGCATGGAAGACAGCAAAGTATCCCAATTTTTTAAAAAAAGGAAACAGACAGGAAGCACAAAAACAAAACAGCCCCGTGTCATGACATGTTAGTATGAAAAATCAGGAAAAAGATTTGGGAAAAAGTGGTGGAACCCTAGAAAGGAATAAATCTCATAAACAGCAGCCAACGGGTTTTTAGGGATGGGAAACCCCTTGTCCCCAAACCTACTGGAGTTCTGTGAAATGGTGACGCAGAAAGAAAAAGGGGAAAAGAGGGGGGGGTTTGATTTTTTTTTTCCCCCTGGGACGCAGGAAGGCTTTTTTTGGACCGGGGTTCCCACACAAAAGATTGGGAAAAAAATGGAGGACCAAGCAGGGATAAGAGGGAAGGCCCTACAAGGGAAATCGGGGAAAAATATTTGTCAGGAAGAAAAGCAGGAGTCATGGAGGGTGGCGAGGTGTCAGAGTGGGCACCTGTGCCAGGGGGGTCCCACAGGGGTCAGTTTTAGGACCAGGGGTTTGTTTCTAGTTTTTGGGGAAACGACATGAGGGAAGGGAATAACTGGGGATGTGTCCCTGTTTGCAGATGACGTGAAATTGATGAAAAAAATTTCACTCGATCGAAGACCAGGCGAATAAAAAAGGGATCTGGACAGGCTGCAAAATTGGTCCAGAAATTTTGGCTCCTGGATTTAAAACCCCCCCAAATGAAAGTCATAAAAGATTGGGGAAGGGCAAAGAAGACCCCCAAAAGGGAAAGAAAACAGTCTGGGGGGCCAGAGACTACAAACCTCAAAAAGGGAAAAAAGTTTTGGGGGGTGAGGTATAAACACCAGGCACATCCCCCTGAAGCCCCACAAACCCAAAATAACGGCGGGCAGCATAAATTCGCCTTGAAAACCCTTTCGGGGCCCCCCTTCCCGACATCTTAAAAAGGAATCTTTTCGGGCCCCGTAAAACCTGAAATTTAAAGGGCCCCATTTTTGGAGTAGCGGAAACCTTTTTGGGGGAACCCCACACCAAACCCAAAAGCACGTAAAGAAACCAGAAAAAATTTTAAAGGGGTTTTCAAAAAGGGGGGGGGACTACCCCAGGGGCTAAAGGTAGGGTCCTACGGGGAAAGGTTTAAAGGGGAAAAATTCAAAGACGAAAAACTGGGGGGACAGGAAGTTTGGGGGGGACATAAAAAACCGGACTTTCAAATACTGAGAGGAATTGACAAGGGGGACAAAGACAGGATTTTCCCGAGTTTTGGGACACAGTAACAAGGGGAAACAGTTGGAAGCGGGAAGACACAGAGAATAACGGGATGTTGGGGAAGTTTTCTTAAAGCCACAGAAAAGTCAGCAATTTTGGAATATTTTGGGGGAAGCGATTTTAGGGGGGGGGGGATCCATACATAGTTTTAAAAAAGGCAAGGTATGATAAAGCTCAGGGTTTTCAAAGGAGGGGAAAATAGTAGCTTTCATGAAGAGGGGGGGCCCGGGAGCTGGGAAACCCCCGGACCCCTGCAACCCCCAATAGGTAATCCCAACTAGGGGGAAATGAGTACACACACCCACACACACACACACATACAACACCCCCAAAACAGACAAACAAAAACACACACAACAACACCCACACATAACACACCACACACCACACATAAACAAACAACACCATACACGCACCCCAACAATAAAAAAAACAAAACCCAGGAAAAATAAAAAAAAACCGTTAACCAGAAACGGATTAAATGAAAGGTTTTTAAGAAGGGGGAAAGGCCCAAAAGGACATTTAAAAATTTTCTTGAGCAAACCAATTCTGAACCCGGGAAACTTTTTAAAAAACCCCCTTTTCGCCCCCGGGCAAAAAAAGGGAAGGCTTTTTGGGGACACATTCCCCCCAAAAAAAAGTTGGGGGAAAATTAAAAATTTTTAAAATTAAAGGGGAAAAGGATAAATTTTAAAAAGGGGAAAAAATTTTTAAAATGAAAAAAAGGGCAGCCCCAAAAAATTTCCAGGGTTGGTGGGGGAGGGGTTGGAGAGTGGGCCCAAACCTGTGACCCCCCCCCGGGGGTTTTTCCCCGGTTTTTGGGCCTTCCCCTCCCCCCCCGTTTAGGAAATTTGGGGAACGCCGGGAAACCGGAAAAGGTTTTAAGATTTTTTTTTCCCCTTTTGCAAATGCCCCTTTAATTTTTGGAAAAAATTAAGGAAAAAAATCGATTGGAAGAACCCCAAGGAGAACACAAAGGGGGTTGGAAGGGCTGCCAAACCCCTTTGGTTTTAACCCAATTTGGGTTCTGGAGTTTTTCCACCAAAGTGAAGTCTGTTTTTTTGGGGGGAACAAAAGGCCGGAGGAAGTACCACCCTGGGGGTTCGAGACTCAAAAACCCCCATTTTTCAAGGGAAAAGTTTTTGGGGTGGTGTTTTTTCCCCCCCCTTTTTCCTGAAAGGCAAATCAACCTTTTTAATTTGTCCAATTGGGGGCCAAAACAAACCCCGGGGAACGGGAATTCCCCCTTTTTTTTTCTTAATTTTGGAATCGTTTAGGCCCTGACCCGTAACCTTAGGTTTTTTTGGGAAAGGCGGCCCCTTTTGGGAAAACCCAAAAAACCTAGAACAAAAAAAGGGAACTAAAAAAAATTTTTGGAAAGGTTTCCAAAAAAAAGAATCATTTTTTCCCTTTAAAAGTTTTAAAAAAAAGGGTATTTTTTTTCCAAAAACAAAATTTTAAAAATTTTAAAAACAAATTGGGGGAAAGGAAGGAAAAGGGGGGTAAACCCCATACAAAAATAGGGGAATTAACCAATTTGGGAACAAAGAAAAAGGAAAAAATTGTTCAAAAAAAGTTTTCCCACCAGAAACAAAAGGGGACAAAGGTTTTTGGAAGCTAAAAAATTTTTTAAAAATTTTAAAATTATTTTTTAAAAAAAAAATTAAAAAAATTTAAATTTTTATTTTTTTTTTAAAACATTATTAAAGGCGGGTCCCAAAAAGCTTTAAACCAAATATTAACCCTCACGGTCGGGGGGGATAACCAAAGTAAAAGGGGGAACCCCCCCTTTAAGTGAAGAAAGGCCCCCGGGAAACCCCCGGCCTGCCCCCCCCAACCCCCTTCAAAAAGGTTTAGTAAAATAAAGGTGGAGTAAAAAACCCCACCCACATACAAACCCCCACACCCGGAACCAACCCCCACAAAAAACCCCCCCTTTTAAACCCCACCCCCTTTAATTTCCTGGCCCCCCCCGTTTTCCCCCCTGAATTTTTGGTTTTGGTTTGCCCCTTTCCTCACTTAAACCCTCCATAAATTTATTAAAAGTTTTGGAAACCCGGAAACCTCCTTTTTCCAAACCGTTTTTTGTAAAATTACACCACACACCCCCTCCTTCCCCCGACCCCCCTGGGCAAACCACCCCCAGGTTAAAATTTAAAAGGGGGGAAAATAACCCAAATTCCCATTTTTTGAAAGGGAACACCACATACAGACCACACACAGACCACACACACACACAAGTACCACCTACTTGTAAGTCTGGCAGCGTTACTGCAGTGTTGTTGACCTTGCTCGACGTGATGCTGCCAGGTCATTTTAATTAAGTTATCTACGAGCAACTACTTCTGCAGAGCCGTGTACACATGTACCCCACACACGCTCATTCGACCCCGGGGAAAACCAGAACTAGGTGAGTACAATTAGGTGGGTACACATGTACCTAAATGTATTGAAAGAATTGTGTGTGAAAATATATATATATATATATATATATATATATATAAAATATTTATATATAAATATATATATATATATATTATATAATATATATATTTATATATATAAATATATATATACACACATTATTGTGTCACTGTCCAGGAGACTCAAGGAATATTTGTGATTAATGTATAATATTTCTTTTTCATTTAATACTATATTGCCGATAACATTATTAGTAGCTAAAATAACGCTAGTGTGCTATATGCTATTTTCTGTCCCTTTAAGTTTAACTATGTACACAGGTAGGATGTGGGGCTTGTTGTAAGTGTGGAATTACTGTCCTAACTACCATATGGTAGTTGAGCCAATTGGTATCTCGGAGATGTGTCACAAACGGAAGTGAAACCAAGTGAAACCAAGACAACAGTGCATAAGTGTTCGCAATAAAGCTAATAGAATCCTTGGCTTCATATCAAGAAGCATAAATAATAGGAGTCCTCAGGTTGTTCTTCAACTCTATACATCCTTGGTTAGGCCTCATTTAGATTATGCTGCACAGTTTTGGTCACCGTATTACAGAATGGATATAAATTCTCTGGAAAATGTACAAAGGAGGATGACAAAGATGATCCCATGTATCAGAAACCTTCCCTATGAGGATAGACTAAGGGCCCTGAAACTGCACTCTCTAGAAAGACGTAGAATTAGGGGGGATATGATTGAGGTGTATAAATGGAAGACAGGAATAAATAAAGGGGATGTAAATAGTGTGCTGAAAAATATCTAGCCTAGACAGGACTCGCAGCAATGGTTTTTAAGTTGGAAAAATTCAGATTCAGGAGGGATATAGGAAAGTACTGGTTTGGTAATAGAGTTGTGGATGAGTGGAACAAACTCCCAAGTACCGTTATAGAGGCCAGAACGTTGTGTAGCTTTAAAAATAGGTTGGATAAATACATGAGTAGATGTGGGTGGGTGTGAGTTAGACCTGATAGCTTGTGCTACCAGGTCGGTTGCCGTGTTCCTCCCTTAAGTCAGTGTGACCTGACCTGACTAGGTTGGGTGCATTGGCTTAAGCCGGTAGGAGACTTGGACCTGCCTCGCATGGGCCAGTAGGCCTTCTGCAGTGTTCCTTCGTTCTTATGTTCTTATGTTCTTATGACGTCTGATGTAGACTTGGCTAACTTACGGTACCGTTGGTAAGACTGATCCTTATCCTAGGTACTCTAGACGTCAATGAAGGACAGTCATGTCTGTGCTTAGAGTTTCTGATAGTTGCTGAGGTGGTGAATTTCTTTGTCATTTAATCGGATCTGATAGTGTTTATGGAGTGTTACAGTAGTCTTGATTTAACTTGATCCAGAGTTGTATTCAGTACGATGGGAGAGCTCCTGTTAGGACACTATTGAAGGTCTTACCTGTGTGTTTGTCTCTCATTCCTTCGTTATTTTCTTACTTGATTTATAGCACTTGACTCCAGTGATCATTAGAGAACTTTTGTACAACGTAAACTTGTACTCAGACAAGTCTGTCAAGATCTATGTCTCTAAAAATATACATCTATGTAAATAAGATTAAGTGTATGACTATAGAAAAGTCACTTTGACTAAATGTACCAAAATTGTAATTTAAAGTTATGATCATTGTTATTCTGAAGAACTCTGTAATGTCTTGAACAAAGCAGAAAGTATTTCTTATTTCTTTTAAAACAATTTTTAGCCTAGACGGCTAACAAGGTTTTTTTGGAAAAATTCTTAGGGGGGATTAGGAAAGAGGGTAATTTTGGGGGGAAAAATCCCGGGGGGTTTGGGGGAAAAAATTTTTTTAAAAAATGGTTTGGGAAAATAGAGTGTTGGGGTTGTATTGACCAAAGTTGTCCCCAGGGGTTCCTTTTCCCCCTTAATCCTGTTTGCCATTCTGGTTCATTGGTTAAAACCCGGAGGGACTTGGACCCCGGGGAAAGTTTTCGGTTTCTTCCCTTTTTTTTTTATTTTCCCTTGGGTTTGACGGTACTTACGTTTTGGAAAATGTCCATATATTAAAAAATAATGGGAATCCGGGCCCCCCCCCCCCCCCCCCCCCCCCCCCCCCCCCCCCCCCCCAAACCCCCCTTTTTCCAAAAAAAAAAAAAAATTAACACCCCCCCACCCCCAAAACCCCCCAACCCCCCCCCCCCCCCACCCCCCCCCCCCCACCCCCCCCCCCCCCCCAAAAAAATTTCTATAGAAAAAGTCCTTTAAAATTCCAAAATTTAAAAAATTTTTGATCTTTTTTTCAAAAAACTCTTAATTCTAAAAAAAAAAAATTTTTTTTTTTTTTTAAAAAATTAAAAATAAATAAAAAATTTTTTGGTTTTTTTCCCTATTTTTTATAAGCCCCCTGGTAAATCATCTTTTAACTAAAAAAGCAGAGTTTTAATAACCCAAACTTTTTTCTACAAGACAAACTTTCACGGCAATTAAAATAGTAATAAAACCCAAATTTCTCCTCTTGCTTTTCTAGTATACTTACGAGACATAAAAAGTCTCTTTTTTGAGCAATAATATATATGTATATATATATATATTAAAATATATAAAATATTAATATATATATATATTTTAATATATAAAAAATATATTTAATATTGTTGTTTTGTAGGAGCCAGGGGAGAGGGGTGGTATGGCTGTGAGTAACCTTTTTCTTTTAAAACTTTGGAAGAAATGAGAGTCGTTCATTTCCACTTGTGTGGAAATGTGAGGTGTGGCTTGGCTTGGCCTGGCTTCACCACCACCTCCATTACCATAAACACAAGCGTACACTCACACACACAAGTATACACACACACGTACACAAAGTTATGACTCGACCCCTGCAACTGCAGTTAGGTAAGAGGTGAGTACACACGTTCAAACACATATATAAGCACAGAAATAGACTCAGAAGTGTCCCTCACTCAAGGAAAAAGGATCTTGGGGTGAGTATAACACCGAGCACATCTCCTGAAGCGCACATCAACCAAATAACTGCTGCAGCATATGGGCGCGTAGCAAACCTCAGAACAGCATTCCAACATCTTAATAAGGAATCGTTCAGGACCCTGTACACCGTGTACGTTAGGCCCATATTGGAGTATGCGGCACCAGTTTGGAACCCACACCTAGGTAAGACACATATGCAACAGTTAGGTATCTTTATTTCGAAACGTTTCGCCTACACAGTAGGCTTCTTCAGTCGAGTACTCGACTGAAGAAGCCTACTGTGTAGGCGAAACGTTTCGAAATAAAGATACCTAACTGTTGCATATGTGTCTTACCTAACAACCTGTCGGTATTTTATACCATTTTAATGTTCAACCCACACCTAGCCAAGCATGTAAAGAAACTAGAGAAAGTGCAAAGGTTTGCAATAAAACTTGTCCAGGAGCTAAGGGGTATGTCCTACATGAAGAGGTTAAGGGAAATCAACCTGACAACACTGGAGGACAGGAGAGATAGGGAGGACATGATAATGACCTATAAAATGCTTAGAGGAATTGAAAAGGTGGACAGAGACAGGATGTTCCAGAGATTGGACACAGTAACAAGGGGACACAGTTGGAAGTTGATGACTCTGATGAATCACAGGGATGTTAGGAAGTATTTTTTCAGTCACAAGGGAGTCAGGAAGTGGAATATTTTGGGAAGCAATGTAGTGGAGGCAGGAACCATACATAGCTTAAAGAAGAGGTATGATAAAGCTCATGGAACAGGAAAAGTGACCTAGTAGAGACCAATGAAAAGGCGGGGCAGGAGCTGTGAATTGACCCCAACAACCACAACTAGGTGAGTACACGTATACACACACACACACACACACACACACACACACACACACACACAACACACACACACACACACACACACACACACACACACACACACACACACACATACACACACACATACACACACACACACACACACGCGCGCGTACACACACACACACAGACAGACACACACACACACACACACACACACACACACACACTCACACACACACACACACACACACACACACATGCATGGAGAGCCAAGATGATGGATGTGGTACTGGAAAACCTCATGCATCAACATGTTAGAGACACTACCAGGGAGAGAGGAGAGGATGAACCAGCAAGACTGGACCTTGTATTCACCTTTAGTAGTTCGGACATTGAGGATATCATGCATGAAAGGCCCCTGGGAGCTAGTGATCATGTGGTTCTGTGCTTCGACTACATAGTTGAGCTCCAAGTGGAGAGAATAGCAGGAATAGGGTGGGAAAAACCAAACTACAAAAGGGGGAACTACTCAGGCATGAGGAACTTCCTTCAAGACATTCAGTGGGAGAGGGAACTGACAGGAAAACCAGTACAAGAAATGATGTACTATGTGGCAACAAAATGCAAGGAGGCAGAGGATAGGTTTGTTCCCAAGGGAAACAGAAATAATGGGAAGAACAGAACGAGCCCTTGGTTCACCCAAAGGTGTAGGGAGGCAAAAACTAGGTGTACTAGAAAATGGAAAAGGTACAGAAGACAGAGAACTCAGGAAAATAAAGTGATTAGCCGAAGAGCCAGAAACGAATATGCACAGATAAGAAGGGAGACTCAGCCACAATATGAAAATGACATAGCATCGAAAGTCAAGACTGACCCGAAGCTGTTGTACAGCCACATCAGGAGGAAAACAACAGTCAAGGACCAGGCAATCAGACTGAGGAAGGGTGATGGGGAATTCACAAGAAACGACCGGGAGGTATGTCAGGAGCTCAACACGAGATTTAAAGAAGTATTTACAGTGGAAACCAGTAGGACTCCAGGAAATCAGAACAGGGGGGTACACCAGCAAGTGCTGGATGAGGTACATATAACCAAGGAGGAGGTGAAGAAGCTGCTATGCGAACTTGACATCTCAAAGGCGGTGGGACCAGACAATATCTCTCCGTGGCTCCTTAAAGAGGGAGCAAAGATATTGTGTGTACCTTTAAAACAAAAATCTTCAACACATCATTTGAAACTGGACAACCCCTGGGGTATGGAAGATGGCAAAATGTATTCCCTTTTTTTTAAAAAGGGAGACAGACATGAGCACTAAACTACAGACCTGTATCACTAATGTGTATATATGCAAGGTCATGGAAAAGATCATCGGAGGAGAGTGGTGGAGCACCCTGGAAATAAAACAAGTGTATAAGTGACAACCACACGGTTTCAGGGATGGAAAATCCTGTGTCACAAACCTCCTAGAGTTTTATAAACAAGGTGACAGAAGTAAGACAAGAGAGAGAGGGTGGATCGATTTGCATTTTTTTGGACTGCAAGAAGGCCTTCGACACAGTTCCCACAAGAGGTTACTGCAAAAACTAGGGGAAATCAGGCACACATAACAGGAAAGGCACTGCAATGGATCAGAGAATACCTGACAGGGAGGCAACAACAAGCCCAGGGGACGTGACAAGGTGTCAGAGTGGGCGCCTGGGGACAAGCGGGTTTCCACAGGGTCAGTCCTGGGACCTGCCTGTTCTTGGTATATGTGAACGACATAAGGAAGGGATAGACTCAGAAGTGTCCTTGTTTGCAGATGATGTGAAGTTAATGAGAAGAATCAAATCGGATGAGGATCAGGCAGGACTACAAAGAGACCTGGACAGGCTACAAGCCTGGTCCAGCAACTGCTCCTTGAGTTTAAACCCTGCCAAATGCAAAGTCATGAAGATTGGGGGAAGGGCAAAGAAGACGCAGAAACAATACAGTTTAGATGGCCAAAGACTGCAAACCTCACTCAAGGAAAAAGATCTGGGAGTGGGAGTATAACACCGAGCATATCTCCTGAGGGGCACATCAATCAGATAACTGCTGGGACATATGGGCGCCTGGGAAACCTACGGATAGCGTTCCGATACCTCAGTAAGGATTCGTTAAAGACTCTGTATACCATTACGTCAGGCCCATACTGGAGTATGCAGCACCAGTTTTTTGGGAAACCACACCAAATCAAGCACGTCAAGAAATTAGAGAAAGTTTCAAAGGTTTGCAACAAACTAGTCCCCCGAGCTACGGGGATTGTCCTACGAAGAAAGGTTGAGGGAAATCGCCTGACGACAGTGGAGGACGGAGGGTCAGGGGAGACATGATAACGACATATAAAATACTGCGCGGAATAACAAGGTGGACAAAGACGGGATGTTCCAGAGATGGGACACAGACACAAGAGGTCACAATTGGAAGTTGAAGACTCAGATGAATCAAAGTGATGTTAGGAAGTATTTCTTCAGTCATAGAGTAGTCAGGCCGTGGAATAGCCTAGAAAGTGACGTAGTGGAGGCGGGAACCATACATAGTTTTAAGGCGAGGTATGATAAAGCTCATGGTGCAGGGAGAGAGAGGACCTAGTAGCAATCAGCGAAGAGGCGGGGCCAGGAGCTATGAATCGACCCTTGCAACCACAAATAGGTGAGTACACACACACACACACACACACACACACACACACACACACGCACACACACACACACACACACACACACACACACACACACAGTGCTATTTTTGGTATATGTGAACGACATGATGGAAGGGTTAGACTCAGGCAGGATTTCAAAGAGACCTGGACAGACTGGACATCTGGTCCAGCAACTGGCTTCTCGAATTAAACCCCACCAAATGCAAAGTCATGAGGATAGGGGAAGGGCACAGAAGACCGCAAACGGACCATAGGCTTGGTGGCCAAAGACTGCAAACCTCGCTCAAGGAGAAAGATCTTGAGGTGAGTATAACACCGAGCATGTCTCCGGAACCACACATCAACCAGATAACTGCTGCAGCATATGGGCGCCTGTCAAACCTGAGAACAGCGTTCCGATACCTTAGCAAGGAATCGTTCAAGGCCCTGTACGCCGTGTACGTCAGGCCCATACTGGAGCATGCAGCACCTGTTTGGAACCCGCACTTGATCAAGCACGTCAAGAAATTAGAGAAAGTGCAAAGGTTTGCGGCAAGGTTAGTTCCAGAGCTAAGGGGAATGTCCTATGAAGAAAGGTTAAGGGAAATCGGCCTGACGACACTGGAGGGCAGGAGGGTTGGGGAGACATGATAACGACATATAAATACTGTGCGGAATAGACAAGGTGAACAAAGACAGGATGTTCCAGGGAGAGGACACAGAAACAAGAGGTCACAATTGGAAGTTGAAGACTCAGATGAGTCAAAGGGATGTTAGGAAGTATTTCTTCAGTCATAGAGTTGTCAGGCAGTGGAATAGCCTAGAAAGTGGTATAGTGGAAGCGGGAACCATACATAGTTTTAAGACGAGGTTTGATAAAGCTCTTGGAGCAGGGAGAGAGAGGACCTAGTAGCAACCAGTGAAGAGGCGGGGCGAGGGGCTAAGACTCGATCCCTGTAACCACAAATAGGTGAGTACACACAATTAGGAGAAGCAGGTGAGTACAAACACACACACACAGTAAAAATCAGTGAAGAAGCGGGGCCAGGAGCAATGAATCGACCCCTGCAACCACAAATAGGTGAGTACACACACACACACACACAAAGTAATTTAAATGCAGTCGTAAAGTCAATCTTCTGGTAGAGGCGTGTACGTAAGGTCCATGAATTCGTTGGTGCTAATGTAGATTTGATATTTATCGTCTGTGAGCTGTGTGTGTGTGTGTGTGTGTGTGTGTGTGTGTGTGTGTGGTCACCTATTTATGGTTGTAGGGGTCGATTCACTGCTCGTGGCCCCGCGTCTTCGCTGGTCGCTATTAGGTCCTCTCTCTCCCTGCTCCATGAACTTTTTCATTCCTCTTCTTAAAGCAATGTTTGGATCCTGACTCCATTACATCACTCTACACATCGTTCTACTTTCCGACAACTAATGACTGAAGAAATACTTCCTAACATCCTTTGACTCACCTGAGGTTTCAGCTTCCAGTTCTCTGTCCACCTTGTCGAATCCTCTCACTGTTTCTCCTCGTAGGACAAACCCCTTAGCTCCGGGACTAGTTTTGTTGCAAACCCTTGCACTTTCTCTAATTTCTTGACATGTTTTACTAGGTGTGGGCTTCATACTGGTGCTGCATACAGTGTCGTAAGTGACTCCTTAGACGTTAAAACACTATTGTTAGGTTTGCTGCAACAGTTATTTGGTTGATGTGTGCCTCAGGAAATGTGCTCAGTACGATAAGTGAGTGATGCAGCTCCTGATCTCTTGGGCTGTACTCCGTCTGCAGCCTCCTTTGCCCTTCCCCAATCTTAATAACTTTGCACTTGCTGGGGTTAAACTCCAAGAGCCATTAAATACTACATTACATACATACTACACACATACATACTACACACATCAGTGACACTGGTCTGTAATTTAGTGCAGCCTGTCTGTCTCCTTTCTTAAAACTCGGGACTACATTTGCTGCCTTCCATATCTCGGGCAGTTACCCTCTTTCGATAGATTTATTGAAGATTATTGTAAGTGGCAAACACGCTGCATTTACTCCTTCTCTCAGGATCCAAGGAGAGATATTGTCTGGGGAAACCACGTCTAGGTATCTAGTTTCCCTAGCAGTTTCTTCACCTCCTCCTCGGTTGTGTGCAGTGTCTTCAGCACTTGCTGGTGCACTGTACCATCTCGGTTTGCAGGAAGTTTCTCTGTCTCCACTGCGAATACCTCCCTGTATCGCGAGCTGAGCTCTTTACATACTTCCAGGTCGCTCTTTTCTTTCTCAGCCTGATTACATCGTCTTTGATTGTTGTTTTCTTCCTGATGTGGCTGTATAGCAACTCTGGGTTAGATTTGTATTTTGATGCTAAGTCATTCTCGTGTTGCCACTGGGCTTCTCTCTTCATCCATGCATATTCATTACTGGCTCTTCGACTCAACTCCATGTTTTTCTGGGTTCTTTGCCTTCTATATTTTTCCCATGCTCTAGCACACTTGGCTTTGGCCTCTATACACCTCCTGGTAAACCATGGACTCAGCCTACTGGTCCCCTTGATTTTGTTGCCGTTAGGTGCGAAATTCATTGCACCCAATGTAGAAATTGGCTCGTAATTGTATAGTGCGCTGTTTGGAAGTTTGGCTTCTCTTGTCCCCTCGTACTGTTTCACTCTCCATTGTTAACTCTACTGTGTTTTCAAAACTCAAAACCACGTCATTGCTAGCGCCTAGTTACCTTTCGTGTTATATCCCCTATATCTGAACTGTTCGAGGTGAATACAAGGTGCAGCCTTGTTGGTTTATCTTCGTCTCTCTCTCTGGTTGTATACCTAACATGTTGGTATGTGAAGTTTTTCAGTACCACCTCCAGCATGATGAAGACTGAGACAGTTATGCAAGATATGGGAAAATTTATTGAGAAAACGTTTCGGCACACAGGGGCTTCATCAGTCCAATAAAAAGTAGAAAGGTGTAAGGAGAGGAAGTGTTTGAGGTAATCAGTCCCTGATTACCTCAATGTGTTTAGGTCATCAGTCTTGTAGAATGTACAGCATAGGGCCGTAGACGTGGCATATATATTATGGTAATCAGCTGGAGTGGCAATATTTGTGTGTGTACTCACCTAGTTTTACTCACCTAGTTGAGGTTGCAGGGGTCGAGTCCTAGCTCCTGGCCCCGCCTCTTCACTGGTCGCTACTAGGTCATTCTCCCTGAACGTGAGCTTTATCATACCTCTGCTTAAAGCTATGTATGGATCCTGCCTCCACTACATCGCTTCCCAAACTATTCCATTTCCTGACTACTCTGTGGCTGAAGAAATACTTCCTAACATCCCTGTGATTCATCTGTGTCTTCAACTTCCAACTGTGTCCCTTTGTTGTTGTGTCCCATCTCTGGAACATCCTGTCTTTGTCCAACTCGTCAATTCCTCTCAGTATTTTGTATGTCGTTATCATGTCCCTCCTATCTCTCCTGTCCTCCAGTGTCGTCAGGTCAATTTCCCTTAACCTCTCCTCGTAGGACATACCTCCTAGCTCTGGGACTAGTCTTGTTGCAAACCTTTGCACTTTCTCTAGTTTTTTTACGTGCTTGGCTAGGTGTGGGTTTCAAACTGGTGCCGCATACTCTAATATGGGCTTAACGTACACTGTGTACAGGGTCCTGAGCGATTCCTTAAGATGTCGGAATGCTGTTCTGAGGTTTGCTAGGCGCCCATATGCTGCAGGAGTCATTTGCTTGATGTGTGCTTCGGGAGATGTGCCTGGTTTTATACTCACCCCAAGATCTTTTTACTTGAGTAAGGTTTGTAGTCTCTGGCCCCCTAAACTGTGCTCCGTCTGCGATCTTCTTTTCCCTTCCCCAATCTTCATGTCTTTTCACTTTGTGGGGTTGAACTCCTGGAGCCAATTGCTGGGCCAGGTCTGCAGCCTGTCCAGATCCCTTTGTAGTTCTGCCTGGTCGTGGATCGAATGAAATCTTCTCATCATCTTCACGTCATCTGCAAACAGGGACACTTCGGAGTCTATTCCTTCCGTCATGTCGTTCACAAATACCAGAAACAGCACTGGTCCTAGGACTGACCCCTGTGAGACCCTGATGGTCACAGGGGCCCACTCTGACACGTCGCCACGTACCATGACTCGTTGCTGTCTTCCTGACAAGTATTCCCTGATCCATTGTAGTGCCTTCCTTGTTATCCCTGCTTGGTCCTCCAGTTTTTGCACTAATCTCTTGTGTGGAACTGTGTCAAACGCCTTCTTGCAGTCTAATAAAATGCAATCCACCCACCCTCTCTCTTTTGTCTTACTGCTGTCACCATGTCATAGAACTCCAGTAGGTTTGTGACACAGGATTTCCCATCCCTGAAACCATGTTGGCTGCTGTTGATAAGATCTTTCCCTTTCTGGGGTTTTTCCACCACTCTTCTCCTGATAATCTTCTCCATGACTTTGCATACTATACACGTCAGTGACACTGGTCTGTAGTTTAGTGCTTCAAGTCTGTCTCTTTTTCTGGAGATTGGGACTACATTTGCTGTCTTCCATGCCTCAGGCAATCTCCCTGTTTCGATAGATGCATTGAATATTGTTGTTAGGGGTACACATAGCGCCTCTGCTCCTTCTCTCAGGACCCATGGAGAGATGTTATCCGGCCCCATTGCCTTTGAGGTATGTGTGTGTGTGTGTGTGTGTGTGTGTGTGTGTGAGTGTTAGTTACCATTTTGTCCTAGGCACATGTCGATTAGACACTTGGCCTGGTGTGTGTGTGTGTGTGTGTGTGTGTGTGTGTGTGTGTGTGTGTGTGTGTGTGTGTGTGTGCGGTGTGTGTGTGTGTGTGTGTGTGTGTGTGTGCGTGTGAGTGTGTCTGTGTGTGTGTGTGTGTGTGTGTAATGTGTGTAATGAGTATATGTGTGTGTGTAATGTGTGTGTGTGTGTTTGTGTGTGTGTGTGTGTGTGTGTGTTGTGTGTGTGTGTGGGGTGTGTGTGTGTGTGTGTGTAATGTGTGTGTGTAATGTGTGTACGTGTGTGTGTGTAATGTGTGTATCTGTGTGTGTGTGTGTGCGCGTGTGTGTGCGTGTGTACTCACCTAATTGTACTACCTAATTGGGGTTGCAGGGAGTTGAGACTCAGCTCCTGGCCCCACCTCTTTACTGAGTACTACTAGGTCCTCTCACTCCCTGCTCCATGAGCTTTATCATACCTCATCTTAAAGCTATGTATGGTTCCTGCCTTCACTACCTCACTTGCTAGGCTATTCCACTTCCTGACTACTCTATGACTGAAGAAATACTTCCTAACATCCCTTTGACTCATCTGGGTCTCCAATTTCCAAGAGTGACCCCTTGTTTCTGTGTCCCCTCTCTGGAACATCCTGTCTCTGTCCACCTTGTCTATACCACGCAGTATTTTGTATGTTATCATGTCTCCCCTGACCCTCCTGTCCTCCAGTGTCGTCAGGCCGATTTCCCTAAACCTTTCTTCGTAGGACATTCCCCTTAGCTCTGGAAGTAACCTTGTCGCAAACCTTTGCACTCTCTCTAATTTCTCGATGTGCTTGATCAAGTGTGGGTTCCAAACTGGTGCTGCTTACTTTAGTATGGGCCTGACGTACACGGTGTACAGTGTCTTGAACGATTCCTTACTAAGGTATCGGGACGCTGTTCTCAGGTTAGCCAGGCGCTCACATGCTGCTGCAATTATCTGGTTGATGTGTGCTTCCGGAGACATGCTTGGTGTTATGGTCACCCCAAGATCTTTCTCCTTGAGTGACGTTTGCAGTCTTTGGCCACGAAGCCTATACTCCGTCTGCGGTCTTCTTTGCCCTTCCCCGATCTTCATGACTTTGCATTTGGTGGGGTTTAATTCGAGAAGCCAGTTGCTGGACCAGGTGTCCAGCTTGTCCAGGTCTCTTTGAAGCCCTGCCTGATTCTTTTCTGATTTAATTCCCCTCATTAACTTCACATCGTCTGCGAACAGGGACACTTCTGAGTTTATCCCTTCCATCACATCATTCACATATACCAAAAAAAGCACTGGTCCTAGGACCGACCCCTGTGGGACCCCACTCGTCACAGGTGCCCACCGTGATACCTCATCACGTACCATGACTCGGTGTGTGTGTGTGTGTGTGTGTGTGTGTGTGTGTGTGTGTGTGGAGAGAGAGTAGTAAGAGAGAAAAAGTTAGGATATGAGAGGTTTTTACGTAGTAGAAGTGATGAAAATAAGAAAAAGTTTTGGAGTGAGATTAGCAAGTTGAGGAAGCCTGAGGGAACAAATGGATCTGTCAGTTAAAAATAGGAGATGAGAGTATAGGACAAGGAGGAATAACATCTTGTAGGAGTGAGGAAGAATCAGTTGTGAGTGTGGGGGGAGTTCGTGAGGCAGTTGGTAGATTGAAACGGGGTACAGAAGCTGGGGTTGATGAGATAAAGATAGGAATGTTAAAAGTAGGTGGGGATATAGTTTTGGAATGGTTGGTGATATTTAATAAATGTAGTTCCTTTGTATAAAGGCAAAGCGGGCAAAAGAGAGTACAAAAAATATAGGGTATTAGTTTGTTGAGCGTACCTGGTACAGTGTGGTAGAGTTATTGCTGAAAGACTTAAAAGTAAGTCTGAGAGCAGGATAGCAGATGAACAAGGACGCTTTAGGAAAGATAGGGAGTGTGTAGACCAATTGTTTGCAGTGAAACATATAGGTGAACAGTATTTAGATAAGGGTAAATGGGATTTTGTGGCATTTATTTATTTGGAAAGGGCATATGACAGGGTGGATAGGGGGGCAATGTGATAGATGCTGCAAATGTATGGAATATAAGGCAGGTTATTGAAAGCAGTGAAGAGTTTTTACGAGGATAGTGAGGCTCAAGTTAGAGTATGTAGGAAAGAGGGAGATTATTTCCCAGTAAAGGTAGGCCTTAGACAAGGATGTCTGATGTCACCGTGGTTGTTTAATATATTTATAGATGGGGTTGTAAGAGAAGTAAATGCGAGGGTCTTGACAAGAGGCGTGGAGTTAAAAGATAAAGAATCATACATAAAGTGGGAGTTGTCACAGTTGCTCTTTGCTGATGACACTGTGCTCTTGGGAGATTCTGAAGAGAAGTTGCAGAGGTTGGTGGATGAGTTTTGTAGGGTATGTAAAAGAAGGAAATTAAAAGTGAATACAGGAAAGAGTAAGGTTATGAGGATAACAAAAAAAATTAGGTAATGGATAATTGGATATCAGATTGGAGGGAGAGAGTATGGAGGAGGTGAATGTATTCGGATATTTGGGAGTGGATGTGTCAGCAGATGTCTTTAAGAAAGATGAGGCGAATCATCAACCTGACGAGGGGAAAAAGATGAATGATGCACTGAGGAGCCTGTGGAGGCAAAGAACTTTGTCCATGAAAGAAAAGAAAGGAATGTATGAGGGTATAGTTATACCAACGCTCTTGTACGGGTGTGAGTCATTGGTGGTGAATGTTGCAACAAGGAGAAAGCTGGAGGCAGTGGAGATGTCATGTCTGAGGGCAATGTGTGGTGTGAATATAATGCAGAGATTCCATAGTTTGGAGATTAGGAGGAGGTGCGGGATTACGAAAACTATTATCGAGAGTGCATAAATCTGAAGTGGAGGGAAGGCGGGGTAGGGGTCGGCTTAGGAAAGGTTGGAGGGATGGGGTAAAGGAGGTTTTACGTGAGCATGTTAGATAGGAGTGAATAGAGGCAAATGGTTTTTAGGACTTGATGTGCTGTTGGAGTGTGAGCAAGGTAACATTTATGAAGGGATTCAGGGAATCCGGCAGGTCGGACTTGAGTCCTGGAGATGGGAAGTACAGTGCCTGCACTCTGAAGGACGGGTGTTAATGTTGCAGTTTTATGAGTGTAGCATAAGCATGCCTCTGGTAAGACAGTGATGAAGTGAATGATGATGGAAGTTTTTCTTTATCGGGCCACGCTGCAAGAAGATCACAGTAAACAGGTGATATCAGAATGTGCAAATAACCACTGAAAAAGAATAGTGAAATTTCAAGCGCTTTCGTGACTTCTCACATTATCAAGGAATTATTCTTTCGCAGTGGTTGTTTTGCATATATATATATATATATATATATATAATATATAATATATATATATATATATATTATATATATATATATAATATATATATATATATATATATATATATATATATATATATATATATATATATATATAATATATATATATAATATATAATTCACAAATTATATATTAGGAGAGGCACAGACAATAGTTATTATTATAAAAGTTATATGATAATTTTTCTTCCCATTTTGAAAAAGTAAAAAATCTGTCCCAAATAATTTCACCTGGAAATTATTGTCTCACGATTGTATGAATTTTTATACCGAGTTGCCAGACGTGTATTTCGTAATGCATGTGGATGTATAATGTATGTGGATGTATAATTTACCCGGTAATCATCTATATAAACTTTTTGGGGAGTCGACTGTCCTTAATGAAATATTGAATTTTGTCGGGGAAATGTGCGATTTATTTTTTCGGATTTCTCATTTTACATATTGTGAGGCATGTTTCTCAGTGTATATACAGTCAGGTGTATTTCACAGTGTATATATATATATATATATATATTATATATATATATATATATATATAATATATATATATATATATATATATATATTTGCAAGGAATTCGCAAGAGCAGGCGAAATACACACAAACACTGATCTCTGGCTGAAGGAGACTCGAACCTACGAACCTTGGAACAAGGTACGCAGTGCTTTACCAATCTACCCACACTGGACCAATACCTTGGAGTGCAGCTTGCGCTAGACTCCGTATATATATATATATATATATATATATATATATATATATATATATATATATATATATATATATATATATATATATATATATATATATATATATATATATATATATATATATATATATATATATATATATATATATATATATATATATATGTATATATAGAAGAAGAAAAACTTTATAAACTGGGATGCTTGAATGTGCGTGGATGTAGTGCGTATGACAAGAAACAGATGATTGCTGATGTTATGAATGAAAAGAAGTTGGATGTTCTGGCCCTAAGCGAAACAAAGCTGAAGGGGTAAGGGAGTTTCGGTGAGGGGAAATAAATGGGATTAAATCTGGAGTATCTGAGAGAGTTAGAGCTAAGCAAAGTGTAGCAATAATGTAGAAATCAGTTAGGGAAGGAGAAAAGAGAATAGAAGTGAAAAAATTCAAGGATTATAGGATTAAAGTAAAGGTTTGGGAGCAAAAAAGTGGGTCATAAAAGCGTGTATGCACCTGGAGAAGAGGGAAATGTAGAGGAGGAGAGAGAGATATTTTGGGAGATTTTTAAGGAATGTATAGGAACCTTTAAACCCAAGTGATAGGAAATTTGAGGTGGGACCTAAATGTTAAAGTAGGAAAATTTTTAGAGGGGGGTGTGGTAGGAAAGTTTGGGGTGCAGGTGAAAATGATAAGGGGAGCCTTTGATTGAACTTTGTATAAAAAGGGGGTTTAGTTTAGGTAAACTATTTAAGATAAAGAGGATAAAAATATACAAGTATGATTGGGGCGAAATGACAGAGTTTGTTGGTTTATGTATTGGTAGAAAAAGACTGTTGGTAACTTCAGGATGTACATGTTTTATAGAGGGGCCACAGATATATCAGACATTTTTAGTTGTGTACATGAGAGTAGAAGGGGATGGGATACAAGGAGAAAGAAGCTCGGGAAAAGAGGTGGCAGTTAGGGTAAAATATAAAAGCTATTGGAGGTAGATGGATTTAAAGAGAGCATAGGCAATCGGATCGAAGAGGATGGGGTAGGTTTAAAAAAGTAGTGTAAAGTGTTCAGCAGAAGTTTTTTGGTTACGGAAAGGGTTTCGGGGGGGAGAGGAGCGATTGGGGGAATGATTTAAAGGAGTAGTAAGGGAAAAAAGTTGCATATAAAAAAGTTTTTTCAAAATAGAAATGATGCAAAGGAGGGAAACAATGGAAAAAAAGAAGGGGGTTTAAAAGAGTGGGAAGCAAAAGTAAAAAGAGAGCAAAAAGAGATGGGGGGATTTATCAAAAAATTTTGTGAAAATAAGAAAAATTTTGGGGTGAGTTAACAAGTTAAGGAAGCCTAAAGAACAAAAGGATTTGTCAGTTAAAAATAGAGAGGGAGTTATTAAAAGGGAGTTAGAGGTATTTGGGGAAAATGGAGGGAGTATTTTGAGGAATTGTTAAATTTGATGAAGATAAAGGGAAACGTGATTTCATGTATGGGCAAGGGGGAATAACTTGTAGGAGTGAGGAAAAACCCGTTGTGAGTGTGGGGGTTCGTGAGGCAGTAGGTAAAAGAAGGGGGGAAGGCAGCCTGGATTGATGGGGTAAACATGAAAAGTAAAGCAGATGGGGATAAGTTTTTGGGGTGATTGGTGCATTTTTTAATAAAACTATGGAAGGGGTAAAGGGACCCAGGGGGTTGGAAAGGAAAGTATAGTTCCTTCAATAAAGGCAAAGGTGACAAAAAAAAAGTGTAAAAATTAAGGGAATAAGTCCCCCTGAGTATACCCAGTAAATGTATGGTGATTTATTATTTAAAAAATTAAGAGTAAGACGGAAAGTAAGAAGCAGTGAACAGGGGGGCTTTGGAAAAGGGAGGGGGGGTGTACCCAAGTGCTTACCGTGAAAAATATGAATTTAACATTATTTAGGTAAGGTAAAAAGGTTTTTTGTGGCATTTAGGATTCGGAAAAGGGTATGACAGGGGGCATAGGTGGGCAATGTGGGAGATGTTGCAGGTGTTGGTAAAGGGGCAGGTTATGAAAGCAGTGAAGAGTTTTTACGAGGCTAGTGAAGCTCAGGTTAGAGTATGTAGGAAAGAGTGAGATTATTTCCCAGTAAAAGTAGGCCTTAGACAAGGATGTGTGATGTCACCATCGTTGTTCAATGTATTTATAGATGGAGTTGTAAGAGAAGTAAATGCGAGGGTTTTGGCAAGAGGTGTGGAGTTAAAAGATAAAGAATCAAATACAAAGTGGGAGTTGTGACAGCTGCTCTTTGCTGATGACACTGTGCTTTTGGGAGATTCTGAAGAGAAGTTGCAGAGGTTGGTGAATGAATTTGGTAGGGTGTGCAAAAGAAGAAAATTAAAAGTGAATGCAGGAAAGAGTAAGGTTATGAGGATACAAAAAGATTAGGTACGGGAAAAATTGGATTTTCAGATTGGAGGGAGAGAGTATGGAGGAGGTGAATGTATTCAGATATTAGGTAGTGGACGTGTCAGCGGATGGGGTCTATGAAAGAAAGAGGTGAATCATAGAAATTGATGAGGGGAAAAGGGTGGGGTGGTGGTGCACTTAGGAGTCTGTGGAGACAAAGAACTTTGTCCTTGGAGGCAAAGAGGGGAATGTATGAGAGTATAGTTTTACCAACGCTCTTATATGGGTGTGAAGCTGGGTGATGAATGTTGCAGCGAGGAGAAGGCTGGAGGCAGTGGAGATGTCATGTTTTGAGAGCAATGTGTGGTGTGAATATAATGCAGAGAATTCGTAGTTTGGAAGTTAGGAGGAGGTGCGGGATTACCAAAACTGTTGTCCAGAGGGTTTTGGGAGGGGTTGTTGAGGGGGTTCGGAAAAGTAGAGAGAATAAAATAAAGAGAATGATTTCAAAAAGTTTTAAAAAATCTTTGGTAGGGGGAAGGCTGGGTAGGGTCGGTAGGAAAAGTTGGGGCGGGGGGGTAAAGGGGGTTTTGTGTGCGAGGGGTTTGGACTTCCAGCAGCTTTTGGCGGAGAAAGGGAACTTTATAAAGGGGGTTTCGGGGAAACCAGCGGGCCCGGACCTGAGCCCTGGAGATGGGAATTTACAGTGTTTGACTCTGAAGGAGGGGTTTTTAAATTTTTCGGGTTTTATAACTTTTGTGTAAAGTACCCCTCTGGCAAGACAGTGGGGGAGTGAATGATGATGAGTTTTTTTTTCTTAGGGGCCACCCTGCCTTGCCCCCCTGCCTTGGAAGGAAGGGGCCCCAAAACACACACACAGACAACACCCCAAAACACACCCCCCACCCCCCACACACACATTTTTATATATATTTATATATATAAAATATATATATTTAAAAATAAAATTTTAATTAAATAATATATATTTTTTATATTTTATATTTATATTTTTATATAGTTATAATTTAAATATATTTAAAATTTTAAAAAATTTATTAAAAAATATTTAAAATTATATATATATATTTTATATTTATATTTTATAGGGAAAAAGTACAATCAAATAGTGGAATGGGGACCCTCACCCTCAGGAAGACAAAAACGTCCCTCAGAGAAAACTAAAGGGTTCTCCCCGGAGTTTTGTTTAAAATATTTTCTTCCCCTTTACCCCCCCTTTAAAATATTTTTTATTCTTTTTTGGAAAACATTTAAATAATAAAAAAAAACTTTTACGAAAAAAAAACATAAACATGAAACAATGGCACAATGTATCAAAGATGGGGGGAATTTTCCTTTCCGGGCCCCCCCCGGGGGTGGACGTGGGGGGCCAAGATGCAGCAAGCTTTTCCCCCTCCTTGGAGGGGGGAAATGATTGGGGTGGAACTAAAAGGGGGGTTTCCCCTTGGGGCCCCTGGTTGGTGTGGATGGGTCGGAACCCTTCTTTAAAAACCCTGGGCATTTTATATAATATTTATATATATTTAATATTTATATATATATATTATTATATATATATATATAATTATTATATATTTATGTAAAAATAAAATTTTAATAAATATTATATATTTTTAATTATTTTTTTATTTATATATATATTATTTTATTTTTATTATATATATATATATAAAATTTTTTTTTTTTTTTTTTTTATCACCCCGGGCCCGTTCCCCCCAAAGGGCCCGGGGGTGGCCAAAAAAGAAAAAACTTTCCCCATCATTCACTCCATCACTGTCTTGCCAAAAGGGGCTTTACCTTTTTTTTTTAAAATCCCAAAAATTTAAACACCCCTCCTTCAGAGTGCAGGCACTTTTACTTCCCATCCCCAGGGACTCAAGTCCGGCCTGCCGGTTTCCCTGAACCCCTTTCATAAATTTTTATTTTTGTCAACCCCAACAGCACGTAAAAAGTATTAAAAAACATTTTTTCCCCATTCCCCTCCTATCAAACACGCCCCAGGGAATCCCTGCGGAAAGCCCCAACCCCCTCGCAAAACCAAAACCTCCTTTACCCCCCCTCCAAACCCTTCCTGGCCGCCCCCTACCCCCCCTTTCCCTTTCCCAAAAAAGACTGATAAAATTCATTTAAAGCCCATTCTGTTTCGCTCCATTCTTTTTACAGGGTTCCGAACCACCTAAAACAACCCTTCCCCCAGCCCTTGGACAACAGTTTTGGTAACCCCGCACCTCCTCCTAACCCCCAAACTAAAAATTTTCTCTGCATTATTTTCACACCACACATTGCCCTCGGGACATAAACTTTCCCCATGCCTCGCCTTCTCCTCGCTGCCAAACACCCAATCACCCCGTTTCCCAAAACCCCATTAAGAGCTTTGGGTTTAAACTATACTATCATACTTTCCCCCTCTTTGCCTCCAAGGACAAAGTTCTTTGTCTCCACAGACCCTAAGTGCCCCAAACCATTTTTTCCCTCATCAATTCTTTTGGATTCCCCTCATCTTTCATGGGAACCCATCCGCTGACACGTCCAACCCCCCAAATATTTAATTACGTTCCCTCCTCCATATCTCCCCCTTTCCAAATCTGATATTCAATCTTTCATCACCTAACCCTTTTTGTTTTTCCTCATAACCTTACCCTTTCCTGTATTCCCCTTTAAATTTTTTTC
The DNA here is from genome assembly GCF_026875155.1 of Cherax quadricarinatus. Classification (NCBI taxonomy): domain Eukaryota; kingdom Metazoa; phylum Arthropoda; class Malacostraca; order Decapoda; family Parastacidae; genus Cherax; species Cherax quadricarinatus. The sequence goes on along the minus strand of NC_069451.1, from coordinate 31,092,860 downwards.
TTTTGCACACCCTACCAAATTCCCTCCCCCAATCTCTAAAAATTTCTTCTTTCAAAATTTTCCCAAGGAGCACAGTTAAATCAGCAAAGAGCAACTGTGACAACCCCCAATTTGTGGTAAATTCTTTATCTTTTACCCCACCCTCTTCCCAAAGACCCCCCAAATTTTACTTCTCTTACAACCCCATCTAAAAAATATATTAAACAACAGGGTTTGGAATCCCCAACACCTTGTCTAAGGCCCCTATTTTTTACTGGGAAAAAATTCCCTTTTTCCCTACATACTCTAACTTGAGCCCCCACATCCTCGAAAAAACTTTTAAACGCTTTCAGTAAACCTCCCTTACACCTTTAAAATTGCAAAAATCTGCCACATTGCCCCCCTATCCCCCCTTTCCCATACGCCTTTTCCCAAACCCATAAATCCCAAACAAAGACCTTTTTACCCTTACCCAAAATCTGTTCACTTATTTTTTCACTGTAAACCCCCTGGTCCACACCCCCCTACCTTTCCTAAAGCCTCCTTTTTTCCATCTCCCTTTTCCTATTCCCCGTCTTACTTTTAAATTCTTTAAATTTATAACTCTACCATACATTTTTTCCCAGGTACACTCAACAGACTTACCCCCCTAAATTTTTTTGCACTCTTTTTACCCCCTTTTTGCCTTTTACAAAGGAATATGCTGCTCTCTCCCAATCCTTAGGTACCTTACCCTCTTCCTTTTACTTTTTTAAAAATAATTCCCACCCCCACCCCAAAAAAAACTTTTTACCCCACCTGCTTTTAACTTTTCAAATTTTTATCCCATAAACCCCCGGCCCGGCCTTTACCCCCTTTTCATTTTACCTACTGCCTCACGAACTTCCCCCACACTCAAAAATGGCTTTTCCCTCACTCCCCCCAAGATGTTTTTCCCTCTTCCCCTATACACGAAATCACGTTTTCCCTATTTCATAAAATTTTTAAAAAATTTCCCTCAAAAATATTCCTTCCATTTTCCCCCAATTTAACCCTTTTTTAACTCCCATTTTAAATTAACTTCCTCTCCTATTTTTAACTGACAAATCAATTTGTTCTTGGCTTTCTTAACTTTTTAAATCTCACCCCAAAACTTTTTCTTTTTTTTCAAAAAAAATTTTTTTGATAACATTCACCCCCCTTCTAATTTGTTTTTTTTAAACATTGTTACCCCACTCTTTAACCCTCTTTTTTTCTCCATATACTTTCCCCTCCTTGCATCATTTCTTTTTGGGAAAAAAAATTCTCATATGCTAACTTTTTCCCCCTTACTACTTCTTTTACTTATCTTTCCCCAACCAATCGCTCCTCTTCCCTCCTGCCCATTTTCCCTGTAACCAAAAAAACTTCTGCTGAACATTTTAAACACTACTTTTTTTAAAACCCCCCTTTTCCTCTTCGCCCCCATTCCCCCTATGCTCTCATTACCCCATCTTTCCCCCCAATAGCTTTTTATATCTTACCCAAATTGCCCCCCTCTTTTAGTTTAAAAAACCTTTTCACTTCTCTCTTCCCTGAGGGTTTTCTATTCTCCTTGTTTTCCCCATCTACCTTTTACTTCAGTTTTTAGCTAAACTTTTTATAAATATATATATTATATATATATATAAAAATATAATAAAATATATATAATATATACAATATATATATATAATATATTTTTTTTTATATAAAATATTATATATATATAATATATATACATACATAAAATATATATATATACATATATATATTTAAAATTTTATATATTATTTTATATAAATATTTTAAAATATATATATATTTATATTTTATATATAAAATATATATATATATTATATAAAATTTTATATAAAAGTGCCAAATGGAAAAAAACTGGTAAATTAGGGGAAATTTCCATTTAACTTTAAGCCCTCTCTAAAATTTTCTCTTATACCTTAAAAGGTTTTTATTTTTTCTTTTTATGTTAATGTAAAAATAAAAAAAATTAATTTTTTTTAACCAAAAAAACCCTTTAGAAAAATTAACAAACCCTTATTTTAACAAGCGAAATTTTAAATTTAGCCTCACCCAACTAAAAATTTTTTAGAAAAAATTTAAAATTTAATTTAATAATAAACAAGAAACAATAAATATAATTTTTTCGTTAGGTTCAGAATGATGCTTGCTCCCACCTGCAGCTACCACCTGCAGCCCCACCTGCAAGTACCCCCTGCAGCTCCCACCTGACTTTACCCTGCAGCTACCACCTGCAGCTACACCTGCATCCCCCTGCAGCTCCCCACCTGCGGGGCTAAAAACCTGCAGTGACAAGCGCCTTTTACCCCGGGGACCCCTCCCCTGGGGGGGGAAAAGGGAAGGCAAAACCAGGGGGCCTGGGCTTCCCCCCTTTGGAGCCCCTTTTGAAAAGGGGGGAAATTGGGGCTGGGCCCAAAAGGGGACTTTTGGGGGTCCCAGGAAGTTGGGGGAGGGGAAATTGTGCCCCCTTTCCCATGGCGGGACAAAAAGGGTCTTCAAGATACCCCCCAAAGACAGGGACCCAAGGCCGGGTAAACCACCCGGGGAAAACATCCGGTTTGAAATAAAGAAAAAAGAAGAAGAGGGGAAATTTTTTTTCAAAATTATAGCAACCCCCAAAAATTTTTTTCAATTTTTTTTTTTTCAGCAAGAAAAAGCATTGAAATTTAAGCCCAAAAATTAGCAAGTTTTCCCTTTTGGGGGCGAAATTATTTATATATATTATTTATATATTTATATTTTAATATATATATATATATATATTATTATATATTAATATTATTTATATATATAAAATTTTATATATATATATTTAATTATATTTATATATATATTATATATATATATATAAAATAAAAATATATATAGGGCAAAAAAGGGTAAAGTAAAAAGGTGATTTCAGAATATGCAAAACATCCCACTCTAAAAGGGAATAGAAAAAATTTCCCCCGCGTTTCGGGACTTAAACATTATCAAGGAACTATAAAAGAAAAAGCATAAAAAGGGAAAAGATATATTAAAGGGGTCGGGCCCCAACACCTCACTATCAGACCCCACAAGGGTTTAAAACCCCCTGACGCGCCCCGGGCCCCAACTGGAAAGGTTTTTGCAAAACCACCAAAACTATTTCCCCAAAAAAATTTTAAAAAAAAATTTTAAAAATTTTATAAAAATTTTTTAAAATTTTCTTGGGTTAGAATATTTTGTTGGTGGGTTGTGCAAAAAACCTTTGTCCATTTGGGGCCCGGGGCGCCCGGTCGGGGGTTTAACCGTTGTGGGGGTTGAATTTGTGAGGTGTTGGCCAGACCCCTTTTTACCCTTCCCTTTGGAAAGCTTTACTTTCATTGTTCCCCTTTATAATTTTGAGTAGTCACCGGGGGAAAGCTTGGAATTTTCTCTTTTTCTTTCAGAGTGGGTTTTTTTGCCTTTTTTTTTATTATATTTTCTATATAAAAATATTTTATTTTATTTATTTATATTAATATATTATATATATATTTATTTTATTTTTATGTATATTTTATATTATATATATATAATATATTTTAAAATATAATATATATTTATATATATAAAATTATACTATGTATATATACATATGTATATATATATTATATATATATATATTATATTTATATTTATATTATATTTATATTTATTATATATATATATATATATATTATATATTTATATTTATATAAATATATATTTGGGGGTAAAACCCCATTGGTTTCAGGGAGTGGCCCCCTACCCACTTTTTTCATTGTGTACTGGGAAAAACCCAAATTTAAAGTTGTGTGTATTGTAAGGGGAAATGTTTAACAATTTTATAGTGCCCCAAGTCCATGGGGTATTGTACTTTTCCCGGGTTTAAACCCCCCTCAACCTGCGCCCCCCCCACCTAATTCCCAGGGGAAGTTTTCCCCCCCCCTCCCGGGGCCCCCCCAAAATCCACCAGGCCCCCCACGGTCAAGTTCACTACCTTCACGCATCCCCTACCCACCCCGCATGTTTATATTTTCCCCTCCTATTGTTAGTTAGCGATGGATGCCCAAAACCAAAGGAAAGGAAAACAAGCAGCCCGGGAAATGTCAGGCTGGCAATACTGGAGAGGCAAAGTGTGGTCATGCTTATAGTTTCGTTTTTTCAACTTAATGGTTTCCCCCGCAAACACGGAGTTTTCCCGGTTAGGGGTGTCCTCCCGTGGAAAAATGATGACCAGAGCCCCCTTGGCACCCGAAAACCCCCTCCAAAAAGATTTCACTCATCGCAATCTCTTTGGGAAACAAATTAAAAACAAAAAAGGTCGAGGACACTCACAAAATATTCCCAAAGCAGCCCCTCCCAGCAAATGGGAAACTTAAAAGACCTCCAAAAAAAGTAAACGATGGTTTTCCCCTATCTTAATGCTCCACCCAAACCCTCAAGGCATGGGACAACTTGCTATTTTTTGGCAATGTTGCCCTTTGCTTTTGCCGGAAAAAAAAGGGGGAAAAAAGGGTAGCCTCAATGATAATTAAAAACCTTTAAAAGATTTTTTAGAGTTTTTATTTAAACCTTTATTCGCCTTCCCCGTCAAAAAACAAAAAAGGGAGAGGCAGGGAAATCCCCCTCACTCTAATGACAGTGAAAAAATCAGAGTCCAGGTGAGCAAGAAAATTGAAGAGGCCACAAAAGTGGGGGGGAATCAGAAAATTTTACCAGTGAAAAATACAGTTGCTCCCAGGGATGCTGACAGGCTGAATTAATTAGAGGAAAGCCCCCCTTTCCAGGGAAAAACCCGTGGCAACCAAAAAGTTCCAAAAACCCCGTCCCCACTATGGAACCATTGATTGGGAAGAATCAGACATTTACAAAGCAATAATGTTTGTTCCCCTTGGGTCTTTCCCGGGGGGGTTTCACTGGGAATAAGGGGCCCCAGCATTTAAAGGAAAAAGGTTAAAACCAGTTATTGGGGGGGGAAATTTTCAGAGACCTGACTTCCCGAGGGTCAAAGGTTCGTCCAAAAAAATTTTTTTTTGGCTGGTCTGATTCCTGATGGAAATTAGCCTTTCTTTTTTGGGTTTTCAAAAAACTTCGTGCACTTAAAAAGGGGGGGGGGGAATTTTGGGCCAATTGCAGTAGGCCAAAAACGTTACGCCGCCTTTTTTTTCCAAAACTGCTGTTTGGGGTATTTTGTGCACAGGCAGCCATGATGGGTTTAACCAAACCAGCCCTTTGGGGTTGGGGTTTCAAGGAAGTTTAAAACAGGGTTATGCAAAAGGGCGTATTCAACAAACCCGCCTGGGGGGACAAAGCAGTGGTTTAAAAATTTGATTTCAAGAATGCGTTCAATTCATGAAAAGAGAAGTGGTTTTTAGCAGCGTACAAGAAATTTCCCTGGTCTCTTCCCTTTTGTTTCAGCTGGGTATAGCAAGGAAACAAGCTTTCTTTGGGGGAGCTTTAAATTTCCCTCATCGGGGGTTGGGGCCAAAAAAGGGGCCTCTTGCACCATTTTTCTTCTGTTTTTAGTAGTTTTGGGGAAAAAACAGTCAGATGACCCGTTTAGCTAAACTTTGGTTCCTAGATGATGGCCGCTAGCAGTACATGACCTTACACAGGTAATGGCACGGGGACAGGAAATTTGGGGCTCATCCTGAATCCATCCAAATGTGAAAACTCTCAGTCAGTCAACAAGTTTGATAAATGCAGCGAGATCAAAAAAACCAGGAGCAGCAGTCATTGGCCCCCAAAAAATAGTGTTTTGTTGGGCACCTTGGGGGGGAAACAATGTCAATGACACAATTTCAGGAAAAAAATTGGAAGAGTTAAGGGAAAAATGGAAAAAAAACGAGTAGGCAATCTGGACACCCACGATGGGCCCTTTTACTTTTTCACAAAATGTTTGAGTCTGCCCAGGGTTGGGCATTTTCCTAAGATGTGCACCTTTATATGATAAAACCCCTTTACGGGACGAATATGACAGTTTTCTGAGGCAGATTTTTTACGAAAGTACGAAGAATGAGGGGAGGGGCCCGATCGAAGTGTATAAATGGAAACAGGTATTAATAAAGGGGATTTTTTAACAAAGGTTTTTGAGGATTTTCTCTCCAAGAGAGAAACCCCCAGTAATGGTTTTTTAAAATTTGATTAAATTTAGAATTTTTGAAAGGGGCATAGGGGAAAAAATGGTTTGGAAATAGGGTAGTTGATGAGTGGAACCCGTCTATTTGTTGGGTTTTTGAGGCTTGGAATTTGGATAGTTTCAAATTTAGGTTGGATTAAAATTTCATGGTGGGGGGATTGGATTTTAGTGGGATTTCCCCAACAGAGCCTTTTTCTGGGGTTTGGGATTGGAAAAAATTTGGGGTTGGGGGCCCAAAAGTTTGTTAGTGGGATGAATTGTAAAGGACGCCTGTATGGGCCAAACCGGCCTGCTGCCAAATGTTCCTTTTCCCTTTTGTTCTTATGTTCTTAAGCGGGGCCCGTGGGAACCAAGCTACACTTCCCAGTCAGATTAGGAAGGGGTTTGGGGTCCGCAAAATCTTTCCCGATTGCGTTACCGGGTTTTCTGTCCTTTGGTATTGATCCAGAAAAGCTTGTGCAAACCCATTCTCCCTGAACTCCCTTGGGGACAAGATTGGAGTCCAGGACCAAAAATTCATTGGGCGGAGCAATGTCTGGGTAATCTAAGGGCCCCTAAAAACCCAACCCCTGCTCCCCCACCCAATACAAAAAAATGCCTGGGGAAAGGTCCAATAGTGGAAAAATATAGGCCCCAACAATTTCTTTGAGTGTGTAGGAAAGGATAGAGCCTGCCTCCTGGCAAATGAGAGCCCCCCTGTGGGGGGGCTTTCTGTTGGCTGTTTTCCCAAAATCCCGCCTTGGCCCCAAGCCTCGACCCACAGGGCCTCCGCATCGGTGTTCCCCTTTGGGCTTGCCGCCCCTATTCTCGCCCCAACAAAAGGTGTATTTGGGCAGTGAAGCAGCAGACCGTTTTGGGTACCATTGGGCTTGTGTGCCGTAAATCCCAGGGGAAAAAAAAATTGCAAGACTGAGGAGGTTTAAAAACATTATCAAGAGGCGCCCCCACACAGCAGGTTGGGCCCCGCAGTAAGGGGGCCACCCCAAAAATATGCAGATCTGATGGAAGCCAGAAAACGTTCCAGATGGTATCACCCTTCAAACCCGGGGAAAATGGGGAAACAGGTGGTTTTGGGAATATACCCTGTGCATTACCTTGGCTGATAAACCCCTTTTCCAAAACCCCCAGGGGGAAAAGGGGGGGCAGCTGCCCGCTTCAGGGAGTCCCCCAAAATTAGAAAATATGGAGAACTTGCCCCCTCATTATTTGTTTGGTTTCCCCTAGGCTCAGAGACCCTTGGTCATGGGGAAAAAAGTGCATCTAAAATTTCCTTTTAAAGGAAACTGGAAAAAGATATCAGGGTTTAATAGGGATCCCCGGGCAGCTAGTTTTTTGTTCCAGCGGACAGTGCGGGTGTCCAAAGGGGTTTTTGCCTGCCCTATTTTGGGAAAAACCCCCCAGCTTGAGGAGCTGGGTGAAGGGTTTTCGCCTTTTAATCGGTTTATACACACGGGAAGAAACCCTGTTCCCCTTTTATGCCACCCTTTTTATCAATTAAAGTATCCTTAAATCTTCTTTTACCCCTATTATGTAATAAAATATTCCTATTGGTAAAAAAAAATATAAATTAAAAAAATTTGGGGTGGTAAAGGGGGAAATGGAAATTCAAAAAGGCTTCCCGGAAGAAATCCCAAAAATTCTTCCTTGAAGCCTTTTTATCCCCTTCTCCGAGGCTATGGGTCCCCCAATTTAAACCCGAGGTGGGGGCCCCCATCCTATTTATTTATTAAAAATATATTTATTATATATTTATAATTTATTATATATATTAATTAATATATTATATATATATATATTTAAAATATATATATATATTAATATATATTATTTTAAAATCTTTAGTCTGTAGTGGAAGGAAGGGGGGGTTTGGGGGCGGCCCAGGAAAGGTTGGAGGGAGGGGGGGTTTTTAAAGGGGGTTTTGTTTTGCGGGGGGGGCTTGGGGCTTCCAGCAGGCATGCGTGGGGCGTGTTTGGTAAGTGAAAGGAGACAAAAGGTTTTTAATACTTGCGTGCTGTTGGAGTGTGAGCAAAGTAAATTTATTTGGGGAAATTTTTGGAAACCGGGGAGGGGCCCCCACTTTTGGGCCCGGAGATGGGGGGAAATACAGTGCCCCCACCCTGAAGGGGGGGTTGGTTTAAAGTTGCAGGTTTTTTTAAAATGTAGTTGTAAAGCACCCTTCCCGGCCAAAACAGTGATGGGGGTGAATGATGGTTTTAAAATTTTTCTTTTTCGGGCCACCCTGCCTTGGTGGGAATCGGCCAGTGTGGGTAATAGATAATAGAAATTATATTTATATATATATATATATAAAATATATTATATAAAAATTTATATATATATATATATTATTTTTTATATAATTTTTATATATATATATATATATATTATATTTATACCCCAAAAAATTTGGGGTACCCTCCTGGTTTTTTTTTTTTTTTTTTTTATTTTTTTTTTTTTTTTTTTTTTTTTTTTTTTTTTATTTTTTTTTTTCCAAAAGGGGTTTTTATTTTTTCAAAATTTTTTTTTTAAATTTTTTTTTTTTTTTTCTTTTTTTTTTTGGGGTTTTTTTTAATGTTTTTTTTTTTTTTTTTCCTTTTTTTTTTTTTTTTTTTTTTTTTTTTAAATTTTTTTTAAATTTTTTTTTAAATTTTTTTTTTTTTTTTTTTTTTTTTGGGTTTTTTTTTTTTTTTTTTTAAAATTTTTTTTATTGGGGTTTTTTTTTTTTTTTTTTTAAAACCTTTTTTTTTTTTTTTCTTTTTTTAATTTTTTTTTTTTTTTTTTTTTTTTTTTTTTTTTAAAAATTTTTTAAATTGTCCCCAAGCCGGGGCGGTGGAAAAAAATTTTTAAAAGGGAATTTTTTGGATTTCCCTGGGAAAGGGAAAATTTTCTTTTTCCCCCACCCCCCTTTTTCCCTTATTTTTTTTCCAAAAGGTTAAATTTTTTCCCAAAAGGCAAAAAGGGGTTTTGAGTAATTTTTGGGGAAAAAAACATTAAGACGGGGGGTTTAAAAAATTTTTTAGACTTTTGGGACCCCCAAACCATGCCCCCCCCCGGGATTGGGAAACCCCGGGGGAAAAGAGTTTCCAAAACTTCCGGCCCCGTGGGGGGTTTCCTAGGGCGCTTGGGGCCCATAAAAATTTTCCCCAACTGGGGTTTTCCTTTCCCTGGGTAGGGTTGAAGGCCCACTTTTTAAAAATTAACCTTTTCAGTCGAAATTTCCCCCTTTTTTTCCCCAAAAACTGGGTACCCCAATCGGTCGTCCCCTTTACTGCCCAAATACCAAGTTGTTCCGGGGGCAAAAGGGGGCAATCGGGGCAAACCATTTTTTTGGTCTTTGGGGCGGGTTTGGCCAAAATGGGGTTAAAGCCAAAAAAAGTCCCCGACTTGGGGCTTCCTTTCCAAAAAGGGGGCTTTACCCCCCCCTGAACACCCCTCTGAAAAATGTTGGGAACCAAAATGGGGTCCCGGGGAAAATATATTTTATATAAATTTATAAATATTTTTTTGTTTAAAGAAATTAATATTTCTTTATACCGGGGGCCCCTTTTTAGCTTGGTAAAAATAATAGGGTTTTGGGGTTTTTCCTTTTTCTAGAAAAATTTTTTCCCCCCTTTTAACGGAGTGGTTTTTTCCTCCCCGGTTTAAATTTTGGATAACAGAAGGGTTTAATGAAAAAAGGTGGGAAAAATTGGGGGGTTGTCTTCCACGGTTGGAAAATTTTTTTTTCATTGGCGTTTAAAAAAACTAACAGATTTTACCGGGGGGGAAAAAAAAGGGCCCCCGTTTAGTAACTTCCCAAAGAAAACCTTCCCCCAGACGCATCTTTTCCCCGGGTTTAACGGAAACAAACCCCCCCGGGACCAAAAAAAAGGCGCTTTCTTTCAAAAAATTTTTCCACAAAAAACCTTTTTCTAGACTTTTGGGACTCCCTAAAGGGCAGCTGCCCTTTTCCCCCCCCCGGGGTGTATTGGAGATAGGTATCAGCCAAGGTAAATGCACATGTGTGGTCCCACACCACTTGCTTGCTGTCTGTCCACGCTTGAAGGGTGATACCATCTGGACGCTTCTGGCTGCCATCAGATCTGCATAGCTGGGGTGGCTCCCTTACTGCTGGGCATCCGCCTGTTGTAAGGCTCCTCTTGATAATGTTATTAACCTCCTCATGTCTTGCAATCTTTCCCTCGGGTTTACGGTACACAAGACCATGGTACCCGAATCGGTCTGCTGCTTCACTGCCACAAATACACCTGTGTTCGGAGAGAAAAGGGGAGGCAAGTCGAAGGGCAACACCAGTGCGGATGGTCTGTGGGTCGAGGCTTGTGCCAAATCTGGAGTTGGGAACAGCCAACAGAAAGTCCCCTGCATGAGGAGCTCTCACTGCCAGGAGGCGGCTCTATCCTTTCCTGACACACTCTGAAGCATTGTTGAGGCTATTTTCTCCACTATCGGGCCATCCCGATATATAATATATATATATATATATATATATATATATATATATATATATATATATATATATATATATTTATATATATATATATACTATATATACCCTGGGAGGTTTGTATGTCTGTGTACATATAATGAGGTGTGTTTCTCTGTGTGAAGACACTATGAAATATTTATTCCTCACTGTGTATACAGTGAGTAGTGTTTATACACACTGAGTTATAAACACTTCTCAGTGTATATACAGTGTTCTATATCGAATAAGGCTGGATGATTAATGGGGTTTTAAGTCTCTCTACAGGTGACAAGAATATTTTAATACTTATAAATGGTATTAAAGGAAACTAACAGTATATATACACGAAGTACCAGGGGAAAAAAACTGGCAAGAAATGAGAAACCTACACCAACGCAAAACACTTCTGGAGCAGAGGCGCAGTCATTGGCCTCCACAACAGAACAACAAATATTAATGCCAGCAAACAAATCCCCCTGCGTACAGTCAACAGGACGACATTTATCTTTGCAAACATGTAGGGTCTAAAGCCATCAAAAAACTAAATACCTTCCATCAAGGGATTTCTCACAGGGTTAAATATAGTGTTTGCAACATTCACAGAGACCCACATCAAGGATCATTATGACAACGAAATATGGATCCCAGGTTATAACCTGTTCCGTTGCGACAGAGTGAACAGGCAACATAGGGGGGGGGGGGGGGTTGGCCTGTATGTCACAGAGTCGCTCATTTGCTCAGAACTACAAAACACCTCAAATGATGTAGTTGAAATTTTAGTAGCAAAGATTGAAAACCAAAACCTAGTCATTGTGGTTATACACAAGCCACAAGTTATACACAAGCCACAAGTTATACACAAGCCACAAGTTATACACAAGCCACAAGTTATACACAAGCCACAAGTGTCTGGAAACTCTTCCAACTCCTGCCCCAAATATCTTGCTGCTGGACGATTTCAACTTAAGACACCTAAAGTGGAAGAGTGTAGCAAATAATATTTTAGCAGAGATAATCCCAGGAGGCAGCTCAGGCGAAAATTCATACACACATGAGCTATTAAATATCTGCAACAGTGACTTTAAACCAGCAAATAATATAGCCAACAAGGCTGGATATACACTAGACCTCATCTTCATCAACAATGATGATCTGATACTTATTATAACTTAGGCCACAACATAACAGAGGTACAGACAAGTATGTACAGGGTTCCTGAACGACAAAAGGTGACTAGTTATGAAGGTAACTTCACGAAATTCAACTTCAGTAACAGAAACATACAGTGGAATCAAGTCAACTATGTCCTAAATAAAACAAGCTGGAAAGATGTCCTAAACAACGTATCTGAATTATGATGGGAAGCTTTGGTCAGAGAATTAGTAAATATCGAACTTAAGCTTAAGAAATCATTCAGGAGGTAATACACTCAGAAAGAAATAGAAGCCATTAATGAAACTGGAAAAAATAATTATTTCTTTGCTTATGCCAAATCTAAGGCCAAAACAACATCCAGTATTGAGCCCTTACTTAAACAAGCTGGTACTTACACACATGACAGCAAGAAAATGAGTGAGATACTAAAGTCCCAATATGACTCCGAACTAAGAATCGAAAATCTAAACGATTTTTTTTATGACTGAGACTCAAAATTTGGTCAATTCAAATATCTCCGATATTATCCTAACATTACAAGACTTTGAAAAAGCAATAAATGACATGCCAATGCACTCTGCTCCAGGCCCAGACTCATGGAACTCTGTGTTCATCAAGAACTGCAAGAACCCCGTGTCACGTGCCTTCATCATTCTATGGAGGGGAAGCATGGACACAGGAGTCTTCCCACACTAACTAAAAACAACAGACATAACCCCTTCATAAAGGTGGCAGTAAACCAGTTGTAAAGAATTACAGACCTATAGCACTAACATCCCATATCATAAAAATCCATCAGTTACACAACCCAGGGCAACATGAGTTAAGAGCAGGTCGCTCCTGCCTGTCCCAGCTACTGGACCACTATGACAAGGTCTTAGATGCACTGAAGGACAAACAAAATGCAGATGTAGTATACACAGACTTTATAAAAGCCTTCGGCAAGTGCGACAATGGTGTAATAGTGCACAAAATGCATGATAAAGGAATAACAGGAAAAGTTGGTAGATGGATCTATAATTTAATAACAAACAGAACGCGAGGGCTAATAGTAAACAAAATAAAATCTGAGGCAGCCACAGTGAAAGCTCTGTTCCACAAGGCACATTATTCACCCCCATCCTGTTCCTTATCCTCATAGCTGACATAGAGATGTAAGTCACAGCACCATGGCTTCCTATGTGGATGATTCCCGAATTTGCATGACTGCTTCATTCATAGATGACACTGAAAAACTCCAAGCGGACATCAACCAAATCTTTACATGGAAAGCAGAAAACAATAAGATGTTCAATGAAGAGAAATTTCAATTACTCCGACATGGAGAACTCGAGGAAATTAAAGTGTATCGGAGTATAAAATAAATTGCAATCACACAATAGTGCAAAAAGCTAATGTGAAGGACCTGGGAGTGACAATGTCAAAGGATCTCACTTTCAGAGGTCACGACAGTGTATCTACCACATCTGCTAGGAAAATGAAGACCTTCAAAACTAGGGATGCCAAGCCCATGATGATTCTCTTCAAATAGTTTGCTGTCTCTAGGCTGGAATAATGCTGAACACTTGCGGCCCCTTTCAAAGCAGACGAAATTACAGACCTGTAGAATGTATAGATAGCTTTCATATTACGTATAATTACGATAAAGCACCTAAAGTACTGGGAACCGTTAAAGTCTCTTGATTTGGGCTCCCTGGGACACAGGTGAAAAAGATACTTGATAATATACACTTGGAAAATCCAAGGAGAATTTGTCCCAAATTTGCACACGAAAATCACTCCCTACGAGAGCAAAAGACCGGGAAGGAGATGCAACATCCCCCCAGTGAAAATCAGGGGCATCATGAGCATGCCGAGACAACACAATAAGTGTCAAGGGCCCAAGACTGTTCAGCTTCCTCCCAGCGTACATAAGGGAGATTACAGACCACTGACTGCCTTCAAGAAAGCGCTGGACAGACACCTAAAGTCAGCCCCTGACCAGCCGGGCTGTGGTTCGTACGTCGGTTTGTGTTTGGCCAACAGTAACAGCCTAGTTCATCAGGCTCTGATCCACCACGAGGCCTGGTCAGAGACTGGGCCGTAGGGGCGTTGATCCCCGATACCCTCTCCTGGCAAGAGGTGTGAATATTATTTTATATACACTAAGAGGTGTATATAGACTAAGATGTGTGTATGCCATTGTATGCATACTAATAGAAGTGTATTTCATACTTAGAAATATTGTTAAAAGAAACTAAAACTGTCTTATACACAGAAAGGTGTGTATGTTAGCGTATATACAATATTAGAAACATTCCTCTCATGGCAGTACATTATACCTGTGGGACATGTGAAAAGGCTCTTGGGAAAAAATCTAGAATCACATGCAACCTTTGTTTTTCAAAAGATCATGTTACCTGTGCAAGAATAAACACTGCAACCAAAAATGACATCTATCTAGATAGGTGTTTCTGGATCTGCAATAGGGATGTGGAACTATGGACAGATATCAGGAAAGCTCTCAGGAGGTTAATAAACAATAAACACGAAAAAAAGGAGGAACTACTGAATAGTCTACCTGGAATATATAGAGCAAGGGAAGATAGAAGAGAAGTAAAGTCTAACACACAGAATGCCCAGTCTACAACAACTGACCCAAAAATTAGCAGATATTCACTAGACAAAACACAGGAAACAAAAACAACAGCTAGCTCAGTCCCCAGCCTTAGGGCTGACCCAGACCCAGCCCCCAGCCATTGTGAAAATCTGGATTCAATTAAAGACTCCTCCACAGTCACCAACGCCATAGCCCCTAGTACAGATGTAGTAGAGGAGCCCTCCTCTGGGGTAGACTCTTCTGCAGCCATCACAGTCATAGCCTCTAGTACAGATGTAGTCGGGGAGTCCCCTTCCACGAAAAATATTGGTGCCATGACAACAGATGGTGGTGTCTCTGGATTGGTTATGGAGAACTGTAGTGCAGCTCTAGGGCCAGCACAGATTAAGAATACATCCAGCACGAATCGTACCCAGCGAAAAACAAAATGGTGAAAATACTATGTTTGGGGCATCTGTAAACACGGAATATCAGGGAAAACAAATGGGGCAACTTTGAGCATCCCAAAAAATGCCGTGACCACCTGTCTAAGGGAGTGTGTGGTTCTACCTCTTGTAAATACTTCCACCCTGAGATTTGTCAGTCTTCAGTCCTTGAAAAACAATGTTGCTATACCAATTGCACTGCATATCGTCTAAAAGGGACCAGGAGGGACACACGCCGTACAACACATCATAGTAGCTATGGTGAGTGATTTTTTAGTGGTAGGAAACGAAGAAAGAAAATGGAAAGAAATAATCAAAATAGTCCACCACCTTGGAGCCTTGTTGGACTGGAGGCACAACCAGTGGCACCTCCGAGCTCACAGCTACTGATGCCAACAACAAAATCCCCCCAACAAACATGCAACACAACCTCATTTATATTTGCTAATATACAGGGCCTTATGCCATCCACAAACAACAAAATACCTTTCATTAGTGGACTTCTAGGGGAGTCAAATTCACTGTTTGCAGCCTTCACAGAGACCCACGCAAAAGATTACTTCGACAGTGAAATATGGATACCTGGATACAACCTTTTCAGATGCGACAGAAAGAACAGGCAACAAGCGGGGGTTGGCCTGTATGTCAAAGAGTATCTCATTTGCACAGAGATACTGAACACCACAAATGATGTAGTTGAAGTTCTGACAACAAAAATCGAGAACCAAAACTTAGTCATTGTACTTGTAAATAAGCCACCGGATGCAACTTCCCAACAATTCAAAGAACAACTGTCAAAAATCGACTCCTGTCTGGATAACTTTCCAGCTCCATCCCCAAACATCTTGCTGCTTGGTGACTTTAATCTAAGACACACAAAATGGAAGAATATAGAACATAATGTCGTAGCAGAAATAATCCCTGGAGGTAGCTCAGATGAAAGGTCACACACACAGGAGCTGCTGAATTTCTGCAACAAACACACCCTAAGTCAGCAGATAGTGGAGCCAACAAGACTGAAGAACACACTGGAATTTATTTTCACAAATAATGAGGACCTGGTAAGGAATTTAACAATATCAAAAACAACAAATTCTGATCACAATCTTATCAAAGTCCAGACTTGCATGCACAGAAGTCCTGATCGGCAAGATGCATACAGTTATGAGGGTACCTTTACCAAATTCAATTTCAACAACAAAAACATCATCTGGGATCAGGTAAACTATGCCCTAAATGAAACATGCTGGGAGGATATCTTAAATTACATAGACCCTAACCAATGCCTCGAAAAGATCACCCTCTTGGTAGCTGAAGTATGTTCAAGGTATATTCCTATAAGACAAAAGAAAAGAAGAAGTAAACTGGAGAGAGAGAGAGAGACGTTCCCTCTACAGGAGAAGACGAAGAATCATTGAGCTCCTCAAGAATGCCAGATTATCTGATACACGGAAGGAAGTGCTAACCAGGGAAGTGGAAAATATTGAGCTGAAGTTAAAGGACTCATACAGGATCCAGGAGAGAAAAGAGGAGTTAAAAGCGATTAATGAAATTGAAAGAAATTCGAAATGTTTCTTTTCATATGCCAAAAACAAGTCAAAAACCACGTCTAGCTCAGACAAGACGCATCCTACACAGAGGACAACAAAGAAATGAGCGAGATACTGAAATTGTAGTATGACTCTGTGTTCAGCGAGCCACTAACAAGTTTAATGAATGAGCCTTAAAACCCTTCCAATGTAGGCCAGATTTATGACATAACTTTAACTCCACTAGACTTTGAGAAAGCCATCGACGACATGCCCATGCACTCAGCCCCAGGCTCAGACTCGTGGAACTCGGTGTTCATTAAAAACTGCAAGAAACCCCTCTCACTGGCCCTGAGTATGCTATGGAGAAGGAGCTTAGACACAGGCAAGATTCCACAGACACTAAAAACAACAGATATAGCCCCACTCCATAAAGGTGGTGCAAAGAGTACTATAGACCAAATAGCTTAAAAACGCCCCAAAAAAAAAAAATCTTTAAAAAGAGTTTTAAGAAGCAGGTACAAACCACCTGGACTCCAAAAATTGAAAACCCCGGGGCGCTGGTTTCAGAGCGGGTCGTCCTCCCTTTCGAAACCTGTTTGACCACTATGTATGGCCGGATGAAATGGAAAACAAACAAAATGCGGATTAATATACACAGACTTGAAAAACCTTTTTGAAAAAGTGTGACCAGGGTTAAAGCACACAAAATGCTTAAAAGATAACCCCAAAGTAGGCAGATGGATCTTAACTTTCTAACCAATCGCCACAGAGAGTAGGGGAAACAGATTAAATCAGATGCTGCCATAGTGAAGAGCTCTGTCCCAAAAGACACAGTACTCGCCCCTACCTTTTCCTTTTTCTATATTAGACTGACAGAGATGAAAACCACGGCGTGTCTCTTTTGCAGACGTACTGGATTTCATAAAGGTTCATCCACTGGGGGACCGGCAAAGCTCCAAAAAGATATAAACCAATTTTCCAATGGGCAACAAGAACAATATATTTTCAATGAAGAAAAATTCCAACTACCCGTTAGGAAAAACTGGAGGAAATAATAAAGAACTGGTTACTACAAACCCAATACACAAAGATTTGGAAAAAGTAGTGGAAGGACCGGGGTTTGGGTAATTCCGAAGACCCACCTTAAAGGGACCAAAACAATCCCACTATCACATCTGCTAGGAAACTATAGGATGGATAAGAGAACTTTCAAAAAAAGAGAGAAACCAATGATGATCCTTTTTAAATACTTATTTTTTTCTAGGCGGGAATACTGCTGAAATTAACATCCCCATTTTAAAGGGAGGTGAAATTGCAGAACGGGAATGTACAGAAACCTTTACTGCCGTATAAGTTCCATCAAACACCTTAACAAGGGAGGGCCCAGAAGCACTTGACTTGTACTCACTAAGCGCAGGCAAGAGTATACTAACTACACCTGGAAGAATTTTGGAGGGGCTTCCCCAACACATCAAACCTCCAAAGAAAGCAAAAGACTGGGAAGGCGATGTAACCCTACTCCCATGAAAAAATAGGGGGGCCATGGGACACAAAAAAAAAACACAATAAATGTCCCGGGGCCCCAAAACTGTTCAAACCCCCCCCAGCAATAACGCCATTCGGAAGACCCCGTTTCTTCAAGAGGGAGCTGGACGAACCTAAAGACATGCCAATCAGCCGGGGGGCCTGGGTTTTGGGCCGGGGGCGGGGGCGTTGCCCCGGGGAAACCCTCCAGGTAGGTGTAACACCGTGAAACCCGGTTTTTTTTTTATTATTAAAAATTGCCCTATTCTCCGGCCCGGGCCTTTTCCAATGGTGGCCCGGCCTTGGCCCCTCTTTAGGGGGGGTTGAGACCCAAGTCTCCAGGGGGAGCACAATTACCTCCTCACTTTGGACCAAATGTCCCCCGGGCCCAGCCCAACTAGCCTCCTGGCTGCCATCCCCGCCCCAAGGGGGAAAAAGGGAATGACAGTCTTTTTGAGCTAAAGGCTCGGGCTCGGCACCTACCCTACCCTAAAGGGTTTTAACATGGGGTCCCAGACCCAAGGGTTAGTTAGTTATTAAAAATGCCGGTTTGGCCCGGGCCCCTTCCCCTGGTGGGGCCGTTTTCCCCTTTAAAATGTTAAATAATTCCCATGGAAGGGGAAAACCCTCCTTATTTTACCAATGTCCCCCCGGAGCCCCAAAGAAAGGCCTTCTGGTCTGCCCATCCCCCCCAAAGGGGGTAATGGGAATGCGTTTGTGGTAAACTCGGGCCAGGGGACCTTACCCTGAAGGGTTACCCGGTTTTCCGATTTTTACCCCAAAGGGTTAAAATGTACAAATTTTCATTTAAAAAGTGGTTTGCCATTAAACAGTTATTGTAAAACTTACAATGATGAAAATATGTTTTACAATTATAAAACAGTTTAAATTATAAGCCTTTGTTTGTAAATTGTAAAATTTACAATCTTTTTTATTAAAACAGAATTTACCGGTAGT
>NC_069451.1:31042421-31073564 GCF_026875155.1 Cherax quadricarinatus | reverse complement strand
GGTTATTTGGGCCAACAGGCCTGCTGCAGTGTTCCCCCCTTTCTTGTTCTTATGTTCTTATGTAACAAGTACCGGGGGTTTATCACCGGGTGTAGCAAGTACCTTGGGTACCACCAGGTTTCACAAGTACCCTAGGTACTACAAGGTGTAGCAAGTACCTTGGATACCACTAGGTGTAACAAGTATCCAGGTTGCGTACCTGGGTACCCCCGGGGTGTAGTGAGTACCCTGGTACTTACCTGGCTGCTACCAGATGTTCACAAGAACCTTGGGTACGTACCTGCGTGCTACCAAAATGTAACAAGTACCCAGGTTACGTACCGGGATACCACCAGGTGTAGCAAGAAACCCAGGGTGGGTACCTGAGTACCACCAGGTGTTCACAAGCACCCTGGGTACTTACCTGGGTGCCACCAGGTGTAACAAGTACCCTCTGTACTTACTTGGGTTTGTTTATCAGGTGTTCACGAAGCACCCTGGGTACGTACCTACATGCTAGGGAAGTCTAGCATATACCCCGGGTACGTACCTGAGTGCTACCAGGGGGTAACAAGTACGTTCTGTACGTACTTGGGTGCTACTAGGTCCATCAAGTACCCGGGGTACGTACTTGGCTGCCCCCCAGTGTTCACAGGAACGCTGAGTGCCACTGTCCCTGTATGACCCCCAATTTCCAGTGGGTCAAACCTTTGGGCTATCACAACAGATAAGTACCCTTGCTTCCCCCGGATTACCGGGCACTCTGTACCTTGCTTGTACATTTCTCTGCATAAGCCGGGATGGGCATGAGTATTTCCTGTTGGCGGTGGGCGTGCTGTGGGCGGCAAGAGGGGTGGACGTTTCATGGGCGATTGATGGAGCCAGTGTCCAGGCCCATCAGCTTGGAGGAAAGGCTTCAAACACTCCCGTCAATACGATGACAACGAAACTCTTCTGTGGAGGTTTTGGAGTGAGTACTGCTACCCACAACAGCCTGGTTTAAAAAGCTCCTCTGTGAGAATGTCAGCCAAAACAGAGGTTCACAACTGGCGTTACAAAGGGCTTGTTATTACTGAGACTTGTTGTTACAGAGACTTGTTGGTTACACAGACTTGTTTTTAGAGAGACTTGTTACAGAGACTTCTTGTTACAGAGACTTGTTGTTACAAAGATCCATGATGTCACAAGCCTGGTAATTTATTCTGACTATATCTGTAGTTTCATGTTCCTGTCTTGTCCCTCAAAGACTGGTAGATCTATTTCTATATTGAAGACCTGTGTATTGTAACACCAACCTTCCCTTGCTTCAAGTACCTCATTTTACTACCCATCCTAGGTGCTACTCTTCCCTAGGTGATACACTTGCCTAGTTTGGTAATTACATCTAACACTCACCTTCAACTGCTAAGCAAGTTTTCTCCTCTACGCTTCCGACATCATTACCTTCAACACCGAGGCACATAACAGTCTGATCTGTGCTTCCTTAACTAGCCATGATTCTCCCTAAATCACTAGCTACATTCTTCATCCTAGTAAGCCACATGTGGAACAGATGGGTATCTTAATTGTTGACAGTTAAGATACCCAATGGCTGCACATGTGTCTTACTCGTCAACTCATCAGTATTGTATACCATTTTCATTATATCCTTCAACCTAGTCTTAGGATAGATGAACAACTTCTGCTTGGTAATACAATGAAGCAACTGGTAGTCTCGACAGTTGATATATCTACTCTCATCTTTTTTCACCTTCAATTCAGTCTTACAGTCAATTTCCACTTGTTGAGTCTGGAGTTCTCTTTCTTTTTCCACGGATGATGCTTCTTGTTCTCTCTGAGAAGCTGTTTTCTTCACTTTCACACAGGTACAGTACCTGTGTACCCTGGATGATACACTCACTATGTACCTTACTCTTACACAGGTACAATACCTACAGAACGATGGTCAGTGTGGAGTGTGTGGTGACAACTGGGCTGACCACAACCCAGGATAACGAGGCTGGTGGCACCTATGGTACTGGCACCATAGTGGCTAACTACACAATGGGACAGGTAACTACCTATGGCACCATCACTGCTAATTACACCATGGGTCGGCTGTAGTTAGAATGCGCTAAACCATGCTGATCGTCCATTGATGCCTTGGATCAAGATCCAATAACAGCAGATCAACCATGCTGTTAGATAAATCCCGTAAAGAAAAGATTTTGGATGAGTGGACTAATAACCTGAGAGCAGAGCCTATAAGTTAATAAATCAGTCATCAGTAATCAGTGCTAGATAACTGTTGTGGGTGGCATCCTGGGTAGGGTGAGACGTATGGGTAACTCTCCTAACACATACTGCTGCTGCTGTCACTGTTTATCTAGCACTAAATAGGTACCTTTTCAGATTCAAAGTTTATTTCCAAATGACAGTGTTTATACAGAAATGGATAACACTTGAATACAGCCACAAAGTCCAGTTTGGGTAACTTAATCCTAACTTAAGATTATAAGGGCAGCAAACACTACATATACGTATTGAAAGTCATTAATGTATACACACAAGATAAAACCCATGACTATATAATGACTGTATATGTAAGTAGATTAAATATATCATTGTATATGTTTATAAGAATTATTTGGGTTATAGTCTAGTAAGTTTAAAGTACAATTTTTGACATTAGATGACATACAGTCAAGAACTCGATTCCTCACAGCAGTGAATTTCACAGTATAGTTGTGTATTTTAATTTCTAAAAAAAGAAAGTTTCTTTGAAAAAATAACACAAGTAACGTTGATGGTGTGTGGATGGCATCCTGAGGTACAAGACTGAAAGTACCCCACTGGAAATAAGCCAGACAGTACCCGGTGATGCAGTAACTTAACTGGATTATCCTGGGAGTTTAACAAACCTCCGGGTTAATCCCAACAGATCTCTAAAGCATCTTGTCTTCTCACTTTGCAACATATGCATCACTAGGAGGTCACAGTGGGGGTGGATCTCACCAAGAACCACCTGGGTCACTTTGAGTTCCGCCTCTGTGTCAATAACAACATCACCAAGATCATCACTCAGGTTTTGCCTGGACCAGCACCTGCTCCAGCTGGCTGATGGAACTGGCACTAAGCAATACATCTATGCTGAGGTGAGTCTTACCATGTTTGTATTGGCTGCCATCCCAACCCAACAGAAAAGTTGATTATCCTGGACAGGCTCCCATTATCTGTTCATCTTGATAGACCCCATTGTCTTCTGATCATTCTGGACAGAATCCCATTAATATCTGATCAGCCCAGACAGACCCCCATTGACATCTTATCATTTCAGTCAGGCTTCCCATTGTTATCTGATCATCTCAGACAGGCTCCCTTTGCTTTCTGATCACCTCAGACAGGCTTCCACTTTTTATCTGATCCCTCAGACAGGCTTCCACTGTTATTGAATCATTTCAGACAGGCTTCCACTTTTATCTGATCACCTCAGACCCCTAATCATTTAAAATACTTGTTCAGTGCCCCTTTTTGGGTCAGTAACTTGTTAATTGGCAGACCAGTAGCTGGTTTTGCCTTTTAAACCCCAGCTCTGGGAAGGTGCAGCCCCATTTTTTGGATCTAAACCCCATCACTCTCATCCCCCCAGACTACAGGTATCTCCCCTTTGTTGATAAATTACCCTTCAGTCAGGAGTAATAGAGAAAACTTCCCGGGGAGGATATTTTTGGGGGTCAAGAGTGATTAGCCAGGCTTTTCCTGCTAGCAGATAATTTTGTTATTATTTTCAACGGGGATCCTGAGTGGCACTACACCACTGTTAGACTACCAGATGATGTAGTGTGCATTTCAGTGTGTTCTGCAGTGGCACTACCACACTGGTAAGGTGCCATTATTATTGTTCTTGTTATTATCATTATTATTAATATTATTATTAATGTAAATGAGTAATTGCTAGAGGAAAGTTGTAACAAGTAGTGATATACTTACAGCAAACAGTTGGGGCACTTGTGACAATGGCACTGAAGCTCTGGGATGTGGCAACCAGGAGATCTTCAGAGGCTGTGCTGATGTCAGTATTTATTAAGTGACGTCTCGTTGACATTCTTGATGCCTGCCACAGCTACGTCTACTGTTTTCAAGATATCTTCAAGACATCATGATGCAGATTAGTTTCCCCTTTAAAGACACTTTCAAGGTATTAAGTAATTATGTTGTTCTCACCTAGATGGAGTTTCCTGAAGACATCTTCAATTAGTTGGATTCACACAAGATATTTTCACTTAGTTGGAGTTCACCCAAGACAGTTCAGTTAGTTGGAGTTCACCCAAGACATCTTCACTTAGTTGGAGTTCACCCAAGACATCTTCACTTAGTTGGGAGTTCCCCCAAAGACATCTTCACCTAGATGGAGTCTTCTAATTATCAAGTAGGATAACTAGAAGAGCTACTATTGTATATCTATGCTTCATAATTTAAAGTTATTTGAAATTTTTAAACATAAACAAAGAATATTGTTGATGGTATCTCCTCCAATCACAGTGCAGCTGACCCCTTAACTATACTGATAACAACCAATCAGCGAGATGCTGGAGCTTGCATGCGCCCCATTGGTGAGGAGGCTCTGAATACTCAGCCAATCACATATGTCCACTCAGCTGTCGTTCGGGGAAGGAACGGCACTCTCATTTGGTAAAACAAATTGCAATCAAACAGCCAATAACTGTGGCTGTTTGAAAAAATTTATTTCAAAATTGTTGAGGGACTGACCACCTTCGTTACAAAAAAAAAAAAAACGATTTCTTTTAAGCATAGAGATCTCCAGGTAATACTGAAAGGACTGCCCTTCTAGCATCCCGCCTGTTACTGGGTTTTCGTAACAGTTAGTCAGTATTTCCCGGTCCAATTATCATTAGAATTCAGTAAGATTCCCTAGTGCTTCAGTATTACAATGGTAGGCTACTAACTAAAGAAATTAAATTTAAAAAAGTTCATTTATTTTTTTTTTATTCGCCGGTATTCTCCCGGCCCGGGTCTTTTCCCAAATAGTGGTGACCCGGCCTTGGCTCCCTATCTGGGGTGTGTCTCGAGACCTAAGTCTCCCATGGGAGGAGGTACAAGTACCCCCCTTTATCTTTGGGACCAACTGTCCCACAGGCCTAGCCACAGTCCCCGCCCTCACGGGGGTTTTTAGGGAAAAAACTAGGCCTCTGGTCTGCCCTTCTGCCCACCCCAAAGGGGCTTCGTGGGGATGGTAGTCTTTTTTTTTTTTTTTTTTTTTTTTGTTTATTTATTAAGTTGTCTAGGCGTATATTATCAAATTAAATGAAATTAGTCAATTAAAAAAAATTAATAATAATCACTTCTCTGTGTACGTAGTATTGTGCTGAAGGCACTAAAACATCTCTATGACTTATAAGTACCTTCTGGCACTTTGTTAACATTTAATAACATAATACAAATATATACAAGTAAGTGTGTATGTGTGTAAGGCTTTAAGTAGTTCGCTATGTCTCAAGACTCGACTTTGACTTAACCCGTGACTGACTAAAAAATCCTCACATAAAATAACTTTTTGACCAACCTGGCAATCGAACATCTTGCTTGTACAATAAAAATGACCTGATAAGCCCAACAACAATATAACAAGCAACAGCGACACAGAATCAGGAACAAGGAGATAAATTTTAACGACACTAAGTGGGACCATCTGCAGATCTTCCACAAAAGTCACAAAATCCCATACTACTGAATCTAAGTTCAGCATAAGAAAATCCCCCGGGCTGTGACAGCGCATAGATACCAGTACAAATTAGGTCAGAAACTAAAAGCTCAGGACTGAGTTACTCGAGTGTCTATGTGACACACAACCTCAGTACAAAGTCGAAAAACACTAAGTCTAAGCAATATTCTGTGAACAGGTTGCACAGAACCAAGAACAAGAAAGCGGCAGAGGATGATCTTCCAACAAGGGCCAGCAAGGGAGAGCTAGGCACGTCTTGTTCTGAGAACATCCACAGACAATAGAGCGCAGCCCAGACAGACTACTCCAGACAGGTGTGATCACACCCTCCGATCACGTGACTCCGTGAACTGCTGCTGCTCAGCAACACAAGAAGCCCCGCAGGGAAACAAGCAGAACTGGTAGTTAGACAATCTGTCTGCTTTCTTAACACTCTCGAACTACAAGCACTGAATAATATATAAAAATGTTTCATCCTACCTATAAATAAAATAAGTCAAATAATAATATATAGCAATTATTTACGATTTGGCTATTATCGCAAATATAAGCAATATAAAATTATTATGAACAGGTAATACACATTAATTACATTGTGACCCATTCAGGGGTCGCAATACCCCCCCAACATGACAAATGGTCACACTAGGAGTTGCGTTAATGTCTTTCATATGATTACTGTGATTACTCATGTCAATTTAAGTTTCTGTAGTTTATCAAGTGGCTGTGTGAATTACGGTGTTGTACACAGGCATTCCTTGTATCGTCAGACCTGCTTGTGTATTGGTGTTCTGAAATACGTGTTTGGAGGTCCCTTGATGTTTCGCCCACCTATAATTTGTTGCAGTCATTACAAGGGATTATGCATACCCTGCAGAAGGTTAGTTTAATATGTTTATTATGCACCACATACCCATCCTGTGGGCGGTAGTCAAAAGATTACAGAGGTACATAATGGGCCCAGGGACTGGGCCTCAAAGTTTTGATAGCTGAGCAAGTTACAGAGGTAATGAATTCACAATTTACAAAGGTAATGAACTCACAATTTACAAAGGTAATGAACTCCAGGTAGGTCTAGTCACAATCATGACAAGTTACAAAGGTATTTACAGATTACAGAGGTACACAATGGGTCCAGGGACCAGGCTCCAAAGTTTTGATGGCTGAACTAGGTACAAGGTAATGAACTCACAAGTTACAAAGGTAATGAACTCACAAGTTACAAAGGTAATGAATACTGTAAGAATGGTTACTTACGTTTATACATGGCTGCAATCATGAACAAATTTTAGAGTAATGAGCAATTCACGCTTCCACACCCGGTCACAACTGTAGTGAGTTATTGGTGCAAATGTTGATTGCTGAGTCTCTCTCTCTCACACACACACACACACACACATACAAATTCATACACACACACACATAAACACACACACACACACACACAAACACACACACACACACGCACACACACACACACACACACACACACAACACACACACACACACACACACACACACACACACACACACACATACACAAACTCATACACACACACGCACACACACTCATACACACACACACACACACTCATACACACACACACACTCATACTCACACACACACACACACACACACACACACACACACACACACACACACACACACACACACTCACACACTCATACACATACACACAAACACACACACACACACACACACACACACACACACACACACACACACACACACACACACACACACATGCACATATGTGGTAATGCTTTATTTACAGCTAGCAAAGTCAGGGTATTTCTCCAGAATGGTCTGTAATGTACCACTGTGGATAAAATACTTAGCCATTTCTTGAACACTTCTGAGTGAGTTGTTTCTAAATTCATTAATTTTATCGCACTCCAGTACATAATGACGCAGGGTGTGACAATAATCCATCTGGCAAAGTTTACATTTCGTTTGGTCTACATCTGGTGGTGGTGATTTAACCTGCCAAAGATACTTGTAACCCAGCCGGAGCCGGGCGGTAGTGACATCCAAGAGTCTGCTTATTTTGTTGGATGCACCATAGACATGTGGCTCCTCCTGCATGATAGAATGATGATAGATGGACTCACTGTGTCAATCTCCCTGAGCCTTAAGTCCATAAAATTCAGCTGAAGTTCTTTTCGTATTATTGTTCTCAAACTACTACCTGACAAGCCAAGATTGTAATCTACTCCCTCTTTGAAAGCATACAGCTTAGCCAATTTATCAGTTCTATCATGCATCTGAAGACCAATGTGAGATGGAATCCACAGCATGTGCACTCTGACTCCACTGTCCACAATCCTACCATACCTGTGTCTGGCTTCTGACACAAGCATGCCACAATTTATGCTTAATGAGTTGAGAGCATTTTAGGGATGACAGAGAATCAGTTTACAATTAAACTGTCAATCTTTGATACATAGATGCATTTCAGTGCAAGGAGTATGGCAAACAGTTCTGTCTGAAGGGTAGAGGCCCAATTATTGATGCGTGCTCCAATTTCTTTAAGAGAGCCATCACTCTGTACGACAACAGCAGCACTACCAGCTGCACCAGTGGATTGGTGAACAGAACCATCAACGTAAATAATTTGCGAGAGTGTGTGCTGTGTGACTAAGTTATCAATACAGCTTAAGGCCTCATGTTTGGCTTCAAGGCGAAGTTTTGGTTGTGATTTAAGAAGTAGTTTGGGGGGAAATGGAGGAATGGTAGTTTGGAATAGGGTAATATTCCATGGAGCGGAGAAGTGCCGCTGTTGCCTTACTTGACATAGATCATGTATCTGATTCATGCGGAGGTCGGTTCCAGTCTTTTCGATCCATCTGGAGGAGTGTTCACCAGTGCTGAGGAAAGTTTGGAGGGCTTCTGTGCAGGGGTTTGAATGAGCTTGCCTGAGCATATTAACCCCAATTAGGATATTTCTTTCAGTAACACGATCTCTGATGCTTGGAATATCAAGTTCTTTTTGCATATTTAAAATTTTGGCAGTACGAGGCATCCTAGGATGATCCTCATTGCTTCGTTCTGCAGTTTTTCCAGCCCTCCAAGCTTCCAGTCAGACACAAGAGCAAGTAGTGGCGCAGCATAATCAACCAATGATCTAATATAAGCAAGATACATCATTTTCACAATTTTAACATTAGCACCATACCTGGGGTGAAGCCCTGCCACAACTCTAAGTGCTCTTAGTCGTTCTTTGTATTGGCGACAAAGTCTTGTTACAACAGGTCCAAGTAGTGGAACCTCAAAGCCTAGATACCTGTATCTGCGTACATATTCTAGAAGAGACCCATCATGCAATTGGATCTGACGAACTGTGCCTCTCTGTCGAGGAGGACGCCTATTGAGTATCTTTGTTTTATCAGTAGAGATTATCAACCCCAGGTCCTGACACGAGGCTAGTACATGATTAAGAATGTTTTGGGTGTTGGAGAATCCGGTGGTGTGAATCATTATATCATCAGCAAAACTAATCACATAATTATGGGGCTGACTAGGCATAGCATTAAGTAATGCATTAATTAGAATATTGAACAGTGTGGGACTGAGCACACCTCCCTGTGGGGTTCCTAACTCAAAGTCTTTAGTTACACTTCTATGTCCCTGGAACAACACAGACGATTTTCTGTTGGACAGGTAGCCTTTAATCCAGCGGAGAAGCCATCCTCCAACATCCATTCTGGCAAGTTCACTAATTATTACATGTCGGTTGGCTACATCGAAAGCGGATTTAAGGTCAAGGAAGGTAGTGTAGGAGCTGTCAGTGTGCAGGGTGAGAAAGGTGGCTATGCAATGATGCACGCTCCTTCCATGCATGAAACCATGTAGAGGGGTGGAAGCTTGTCCTGTCTATCACTGGTAATGCCCTTGATGGTCGTGGTTGTGGAGGTAGATACTTGGAATGAGGTATAGGAAAAGATGTTGGAAACGTGTTTGGCAATGGAGTTGGTGGGGAGGGCTATGTATCTCTTCTCGGCAGTGTCTTCTCTGGGAGTGTTGAAGATGTTTAATGCCCGTCGTCTGCAGTCTCTGATGAAGTGACGAGGATAGTGGAGTTTAGAAAATACTGACTATAAATACTCGCATACCTTCCACCCCAGGTAGATCTGTTTGTGACTTGAAAAAGCCCGCTGTGTGGGCGAAACGTTGTCAATAAAGGATCACATTATACTGCATATGAGTTTATATTTCCATGCCAAAAGGTCCTTGGTGATTTTGTTTGCGACCACCAAAGTGAAATGGGTAGGGGTGGAGGGATTTTGGCGTTAGACTGGAAGGCTGCATTTGATAACGTTGATCATCTTGTGTTGAAAACGATAATGGAGCAGCTGGGTTTCGCACGAACGATTGTTAAGTGGGTTATGTCTTTGTATACTGACCTGAGTTTGTGCGTCCATGTAAACGGGAAGTTAGGTACATCTGTATATTTGCATCATGGGATTCGCCAGGGGTGCCCGTTATCACAAATTTTATTTGCTATTTATCAAGAGCCATTACATAGGGCACTGGCAGCCGGGTGTGAGCAGCATCCATGTAATGGGCAGTGCGGTAGTCCTATCCATATTGTTGGCTATGTTGATGATACAACGCTCATGCTTACAGATGCCGGTTGTTTGTCTTCCGTAGATCGCATTGTGACCACTTTTAGCGAGGCTACGGGTATGATATGTAATTAGGATAAGTCTGGACTCTTACTTTTAGGGCCGTGGCAACGAGGTCCATTCTCCGTGGAGAGTCCGTGGGTTGTGCGTGAATCTTTGAAAATATGCGGGATAATTCATACAGCTAGTAGAACTGAAGGACGTGCGCTCAATTCCAAGATGGTGGTTGATAACGTTATCCGGCGTGTCGGTTACATGGGTTAACTCTCCATCAGCGGGTGATAGTTAATAATTCCATCCTATATGCTAAAGTGTGGCATGTAGTGCGTGTGTCCTTGTTGTGTCCAAGAGATGAGACACGTTTATTGGTGTGTGTTTTTCGGTTTATCTGGGGAAGTTGTTGTTGCTGGTTACGTCGCAGTGTGGTTAGTTTAAGTGCTCGCAAGGGAGGTTTGGGATTATTAGATTTTCATGCATCAATGCTTGCTCTTTTTGTCAAGCATACATATGTGCAATACCTGCGACTGGCAGGTAATCCAGTTAGTGAGACGTATCAATACCTGTGCGAGTGTGTTAAGGGGCGTGATCGCCATATATGCGTGGATATGTTGCGCGTGCTTACAGTGGTTTCAAATTCGCGAGCGTGTAAATTGCATATTTTAGTTCGGGCGACTATGGAAGCTGACGTGGCACCGGTCTGTAGTCAGTTCCCGTTGTACGCTTGGGCTGATATTTGGAACCGTCTCGTGGATCTTTCGTTGCGACCCGTAGTTCGTGAAACGGTATATAAATTTTTTCATAACATCTTGCCGTCCGGGCCTGTTTTGTGTACACGACGGTTACGTGATATTCCGTCCTGTAGCGATTGTGGGATTGAAGAAACTGTTTTTCATGCAATTTATTTTTGCGAGCGGTTAGAAGCCGTGCGGTGTTGGCTCTGTAGACTTATTAGGTGGGTGGGTGGGGGGTTTGTCTCCTTTACGTGTCCTTAGTTTAGACGTGGGGGGGGACGGACCCGGATGATGTTGAAAGGGCACTGGGGGTGTTAGTATCAGATTTTATTCATACATCTTGGGTACCCCGGACAGCGGGAACGATTGCGAGGGTGCACGGTATTATTGAACGAAGTGTAGGAATCAGTTGTTGTTTGGGAATCGTTGGGAACGTAGTTTTCCTTATACGTATCGTAGTTTCCGTGTTGTGGATTTATGGCACTTGTAAGACGTGAAAACGTAAAAGGACTGGTCTCTTGTACGTGTTTTGCGTTCGTGGTTTGTTGTGAGTGTAATAAGTAAGGTTGTGTTTGGGTATGAGAAAGTGTAACATAGGTAAAATAAAAGATTATCTAGATTGTGTTTATTACCATTGGATTCATAGTAAAGTTTTCATGTGCCAGACCGTGACATTTAAATCTTCATCGAAAAAATGTACTTTCGCTATATAATATTGTATCCATTATGTTTTAAGGTCACGGTACATTTAGAATTGATTAATGAACCTCATATGTATATGATGTGTAAATAACAAATTCAGCTTTTATTATTGGTCGTAACACGTCTTAACGAGCTCAATAATTACATCATTATCTAATGTTTAATTAATGAGGTATTGATTTGTTTAGTCACTTGACAGTGGACATAGTTTCGCTTGTTTGGAGTTTGATGGGTATTTTAGTTTTGTATTTTCATTATTCTCAAGTTCGCTTAGTTGGACACTGCGTTTCCTCTTTCATGGTTGAAGTTCAGTATATATGTATAATGTTGTTATTGTAGGTGATATTAGTTTTATTTTGATCGGTTGATCAGTTGTTAAGTACTAGTTTTTGTTAAATAACAAAAAGGCACAATACCGTGACTGGAACGATACACAAATAACCCGCACATAAAAGAGAGAAGCTTATGACGACGTTTCGGTCCGACTTGGACCATTGACAAAGTCACACTAACCAGAGGTGGAGCAGGACGGCTATATATAGGCAGGAAGAGGTGGTGGTAGTAATAGTAGTATAGTAGTAGTAGTAGTACAAGAATTGTATATAATACCGA
Organism: Cherax quadricarinatus; assembly: GCF_026875155.1. NCBI lineage: Eukaryota > Metazoa > Arthropoda > Malacostraca > Decapoda > Parastacidae > Cherax > Cherax quadricarinatus. Next base: position 31,061,171 of record NC_069451.1, on the reverse strand, counting down.
CAGAATGAAATTAAGACACTCTCCTGTCTCGTGTTTCTGTTCCTTCTTCATTTATTTCACCACTTCCCCTTTCACGCACCTCGGTGCGCTTGCTCTCCCTCTGTGGGTTTCTAGCTCTCTTGCAGTGCTCCCCTTCCTTTGTATTTGACTGGCTCGTCTTCCTTATTTCCCACTTCTACCACTACCACTACTACTACCTCTTCTTCTTCTACTACAACTACTGATGAAATTAAGACACATGTGCGGCGTCTGGTTGTCTTTGTTGTGGACGTTTCGCCATCCAGTGGCTGGCTGGATGGCGAAACGTCTATGATGGGGATGCCCGGGTGTTGTGCATGTGTCTTAATTTCATCTTGTTGGTATTATATACAATTCTTGTACTACTACTTCTACTACTACTACTACTACTTCTACTACTACTACTACCACCACCTCTTCCTGCCTATATATAGCCGTCCTGCTCCACCTCTGGTTAGTGTGACTTTGTCAATGGTCCAAGTCGGACCGAAACGTCGTCGTAAGCTTCTCTCTTTTATGTGCGGGTTATTTGTGTACTAGTTTTTGTTCTTTGTCAAAGTTGGATAAGGTTTCCCCTACCTATCTATGTATTATATATATATCCGTTGTTGTTGTTTTTTCTGTGTTATTAATTATAAAATAATTATAAAATATATATAAAAAAATACTCTCTAGCATGTCCTCTTCTGTTACAATAGGTAAATTTAACTTTCTTCTTCTCGGTACCAGATTTCTGTCATGACAGATTCAGGATTGTGAGTTTTCCTGGTAAAGGTACGAGAAGTTACAGTAGCAGGTACATCAGGCCGGCAATGAGCAGCTGATTTAGGTTGCCAACTTCTAGGACAACTTTTAGTTAACTTTTTTCTCTGTGTTTTAGTACGTACAAGTTTGTGAGAAATCTCGTAATTGTCTGCTAATGCTGCAGTTTCCAGAATATCCGAGGCCATATGATTGATCAGATATTCTTATATGTCAGCACACACATACAGTTGTAAAACTCTTCGTGTAGTAACAACTGAACTAGACTGTCGTAGTTATTGCACTTAGCAAATCTGCACCATCTCTCAAATGCAACTTTTTTCTCACGAGCAAACTCTACACAAGTTTGATCTTGTACGAAATGCACGTTGATAACTTACAGGTAACAAGTTATATGTCTCTAGAATAGTTTGCTTGACAGCGTCATAACTAATGTACTTGGCAAATGGTAAAGCAGCAGTACAAGTTTGAGCTCTTCCTGTCAAAGCTGTACTCACCTATTTGTACTCACCTATTTGTGGTTGCAGGGGTCGATTCATAGCTCCTGACCCCACCTCTTTGCTGATTGCTAATAGGTCCTCACTCTCCCTGCCCCATGAGCTTTATCATACCTCGCCTTAAAACTATGTATGGTTCCCGCCTCCACTACGTCACTTTCTAGGCTATTCCACGGCCTGACTACTCTATGACTGAAGAAATACTTCCTAACATCCCTTTAATTCATCTGAGTCTTCAACTTCCAATTGTGACCTCTTGTGTCTGTGTCCCTTCTTTGGAACATCCCGTCTTTGTCCACCTTGTCTATTCCACACAGTATTTTATGTGTCGTTATCATGTCTCCCCTGACCCTCCTGTCCTCCAGTGTCGTCAGGCCAATTTCCCTCAACCTTTCTTGGTAGGACAATCCCCTTAGCTCTGGGACTAGTCTTGTTGCAAACCTTTGCACTTTCTCTAATTTCTTGACGTGCTTGACTAGGTGTGGATTCCAAACTGGTGCTGCATACTCCAGTATGGGCCTGATGTAAATGGTATACAGAGTCTTAAACGAATCCTTACTGAGGTATCGGAATGCTATCCGTATGTTTGCCAGACGCCCGTATGCTGCAGCAGTTATCTGATTGATGTGCACCTCAGGAGATATGCTCGGTGTTATACTCACCCCCAGATCTTTTTTCTTGAGTGAGGTTTGGAGTCTTTGGCCATCTAAACTATATTTTGTCTGTGGTCTTCTTTGCCCTTCCCCAATCTACATGACTTTGCATTTGGCAGGGTTAAACTCAAGGAGCCAGTTACTGGACCAGGCTTGTAGCCTGTCCAGGTCTCTTTGTAGTCCTGCCTGATCCTCATCCGACACTTCTGAGTCTATCCCTTCCGTTAAAGGTTTCACATATACCAAGAACAGCACAGGTCCTAAGACTGACACCTGTGGAACCCCGCTTGTCACAGGCACCCACTCTGACACCTCGTCACGTACCATGACTCGTTGTTGCCTCCCTGTCAGGTATTCTCTGATCCACTGCAGTGCCTTTCCTGTTATGTGTGCCTGATCCTCTAGCTTTTGCAGTAACCTTTTGTGAGGAACTGTGTCGAAGGCCTTCTTGCAGTCCAAAAAAATGCAGTCGATCCACCCCTCTCTCTCTTGTCTTACTTCTGTCACCTTGTCATAAAACTCCAGTAGGTTTGTGACACAGGATTTTCCTTCCCTGAAACCGTGCTGGTTGTCAATTATACACTTGTTTCTTTCCAGGTGCTCAACCACTCTCCTCCTGATGATCTTCTCCATGACTTTGCATACTATACACGTTAGTGATACAGGTCTGTAGTTTAGTGCCTCATGCCTGTCTCCCTTTTTAAAAATTGGGACTACATTTGCCATCTTCCATATCTCAGGGAGTTGCCCAGTTTCAATTGATATATTGAAGATCTTTGTTAATGGCACACACAGTATCTCTGCTCCCTCTTTAAGGACCCACGGAGAGATGTTGTCTGGTCCTACCGCCTTTGAGGTGTCAAGTTTGCATAGCAGCTTCTTCACCTCCTCCTTCGTTATATGTATCTCATCCAGCACTTGCTGGTGTACCCCCCCTGTTCTGATTTCCTGGAGTCCTACTGATTTCCACTGTAAGTACTTCTTTAAATCTCGTGTTGAGCTCCTGACATACCTCTCGGTCGTTTCTTGTGAACTCCCCATCACCCTTCCTCAGTCTGATTACCTGGTCCTTGACTGTTGTTTTCCTCCTGATGTGGCTGTACAACAGCTTCGGGTCAGTCTTGACTTTTGATGCTGTGTTATTTTCATATTGTTGCTGAGCCTCCCTTCTTATCTGTGCATATTCGTTTCTGGCTCATCGGCTAATCTCTTTATTTTCTTGAGTTCTCTGTCTTCTGTACCTTTTCCATTCTCTAGTACACCTTGTTTTTGTTTCCCTACACCTTTGGGTGAACCAAGGACTCGTTCTGTTCTTCCCATTATTTCTGTTTCCCTTGGGAACAAACCTCTCCTCTGCCTCCTTGCATTTTGTTGCCACGTAGTCCATCATTTCTTGTACTGGTTTTCCTGTCAGTTCCCTCTCCCACTGAATGTCTTGCAGGAAGTTCCTCATGCCTGAGTAGTTCCCCCTTTTGTAGTTTGGTTTTCCAGCTTCCTGGAGCCCATACACAAAGACTGACCTCTCCCTTTCATTCTCCCAATGCATATCCTTGTGTATCCAATCATTCAATTTAATTTTTTCCATTGCAGCTTTCCTTTCTTCAGCTTCACTAGCTAATGTACTTGGGCTCAGTGGCCTGTCATTTTCCCTTCTCGGCTTTCCCTGGGCTCTGCTGTGGTCTGTTTGGGCCTCCACATATAGCTTAGCTCTTTCATTTACTATAGTCTCCTCTGATAGAGCTTCTACATGCAGTTTTGCTCCTTCTTTCCGTACAGTCCCCTTATTTGTGACTGAGGTAGCAGTCTCTGATGTCAATCCCAAAATGTTCTTTAGTTCTTTAGGCTGTTTCAGATTTTTCAGTTCCTCTTCTAAACTCTGTATCCTAGCCTCTGCTGCTTTGACTTGCACCTCCCACTCCCTGTTTTCCATATCTATCCTCTCTTCCATTCTCATCCTAAGTTCTTTTACTTTCTTTTCTCATTCATGTTCCCTTTTTATGAGCTTTGATGCCCAATCTTCCTTTGCAGATTCCTCCTCCTGTCCCTTGGTTTTCCTTCCTGCTCTCTGGCAACCCATTTTTGTTTTATTTTGATTGCCTCAGAGTGGAAAACCTATATAATTCTGTGTGTTAGGTTAGTAGTGTGTTAGGAGGTAGAGGAGGAACTGTGGCTATGTGGGAGAGGGGTGAGAAGAGGGGGAATATGGGGAGTGGGAAGGAGGGAGAAGCAAGTAGGTGAATGGGAGAGGGAGAGGGGGAGGGAGTGGTGGGGAGGGGGAGGGTGAAAGAGGGAGGGGTGCGATCAGGGGAAGGAGTGAGAGATTGATGGGGGAGGGGGGAGTGTATGTGTCAGTCTGTATATATATATATATGTGTGTGTGTGTGTGTGTGTGTGTGTGTGTGTGTGTGTGTGTGTGTGTGTGTGTGTGTGTGTGTGTGTGTGTGTGTGTGTGTGTGTGCATGTGTGTGTGTGTGTGAGTGTGTGTGTGTGTGTTGTGTGTGTGTGTGTGTGTGAGTGTGTGTGTGTGTGTGTGTGTGTGTGTGTGTGTGTGTGTGTGTGAGTGTGTGTGTGTAGTTATGTGTGGAATTACGTGTGGGTTTATTATGTGTCTGAAAAGTAGGTGAATTGTGCTTTGGAGTGTAATGTGGAGTCTCAGTGGTCGCTTGTGACCACAACCTCTTGTCACCTGACCCCCACCCTCCTGGGACTTGACCCGCACCTACTTATAATGTTGCCCTTTATGCTTGTCCTGCCACCTAGCTTATAGTAACTTACTCACCTTGTTCAATGGATTACCAATTGCTATTCCTTATTGAATACTTGAGTGCCTATTCTTTATCATTCTATGAGAGCTGACCATTCACAATCAGCTTGGTGGTTTATTGGAACCTGAAACCCCACACCCATACAACCACTCATAGGTGAATACAGTACTTGCAATGCAGCTGTAGCAGCCTGTAGAATGTCCAGCTCGATGTGACGTTCAGGCGTAGATCCACCTCAATTTCTTCTCGTTGTATAATGTACCCTATTCACTGTATTTCTCTCACTGGTCACACGATTGTTTCACTTTATTATCTTTCTTGGTGACACGTGGCAACGTCGCCTTGCCACCCAGTTCATAGCATGTGCCTGGTTCTCAAACACATCAAAATAAGTGTCTAAGTCACTCTCAAAAAACTTAGGAACCATTGAGGCAGTTTTCTGCACAGTAAATGTGTCCTGTGTTGCACTAACAGGTTTATCAACTTAATCAGATCAAACAGTCTGTTGTTTTCCGAGACGAACGTTTTCTCTCTGGAAATCTTCTTCGTTCAATTTCCTCTGTGCCTCTGTTTGTGCAGTCTGCAACATAATGAGGCGTTCCATCCTCTCAAATTGTTCCTCAGAGATAAGACCAGTGGATAACGGAGGAGTAGGGAAATTAACATGTCTTTCTGGACGGTCCTTAGGTCGGACACCTTGTCCAGCCATCCCTAGAGAATCTAGATCTGGTCTTGGATAAGTAGATACAGGTGTAGCATACACGGTACTAGTATGAGGCTGAGTCATACTACCAGCTACACTCTGTACTATTGAGCTAGTGAGGTGGGAAGGCGTGAGCGTGAACAGAATTTTACTAGGCTCAGACACTTCTTCCATAGTTGCTCTCTCTTCTACATCATCAATAATTGTGAACTAGGTTCGTACTGAACATACAGACATCTCTGCATGAGCAGGAAACAATATATCTTTAATTAATGCCCTGACAGTTTCTGCGGTGTAATTCCTGTTATACATCACACTGAGACAACTCAGACAAAGTCAGAGTATCAATTAACTGTTTCACTTTGACATACATCACGAAAATAAATGCACTACAAGAGAGTGATTATGGGAAACTATAATCCTAATAGGAATTTTAAGGTTGGTTGTCTTAGAGCTAGAGCTCATGAACAGTATCTCCATCTCCTTGGATCAAGAGACTCAGTCAAGTACATACATCCACCTAGTATGTTGTACAAGACAAAACTCAAAGTCTTCAGATTAGTAAAGTACTCAAAGTGTTTGACCATAGAGTTACTAGTATGTCAAACTGGACAATTTCTCCAACACCTTGGATAAAGAGCCTTCCGGACAGGCCCCCATTTGTTACAAAAAAAAACGATTTCTTATAAGCATAGAGATCTCCAGTGAATACTAGAAAGGACTGCCCTTCTAGCATCCAGCCTGTTACTGGGTTTTTGTAAAAAGTAGTCAGCATCCTGGTCCAATTATCCATTAGAATTCAGTAAGATTCCATAGTGCTTCAGGATTACAACTGGTAGGCTACTAACTAAAGAAATTAAAATTTAATAAGTTTATTTATTAAAGTTGTCTAGGCGTACATTATCAAATTAAATTAAATTAATCAATATAAACAAATTAATAATAATCACTTCTCTCGTGTACAGTAGTATTGTGCTGAAGGCACATAACACATCTTTATGGCTTATAAGTACCTTCTGGCACTTTGTTAACATTTAATAACATAATACAAATATATACAAGTAAGTGTGTATGTGTGCAAGTGCTCTAAGTAGTTCGCTGTCTCAAGATTACTAGACTTAACCAATGACTGACTGAAAGTCCTCACATAAAATAACTTCTTGACCAACCTGGCAATCAGAACAGCTTGCTTGAACAATAAAAACGACTGATAAGCCGAACAACAATATAACAAGCAGAAGCGACACAGAATCAGGAACAAGGAGATAACATAACGATGCTAAGCAGGGACCATCTGCAGATCCTCCACAAAAGTCACAAAACTCCCATACTACTGAATCTAAGTTCAGCATTAGAAAATCCCAGACTGTGACAGTGCACAGATACCAGTACAAATTAGGTCAGAAGCTACAGCTCAGGACCTGAGTTACTCAGAGTGTCTATGTGACACACAACCTCAGTACAACGTTGAAAATCACTAAGTCTAGACAATGTTCTGTGAACAGAGTTACACAGAACCAACAAGAAAGCAACAGAGACGATCTTCCAACAAGGGCCAGCAAGGGAGAGCTAGGCACGTCTTGTTTGGAGAACATCCAACAGACAATAGAGAGCGCAGCCCACACAGACTACTCCAGACAAGGTGTGATTACACCTCCTGATCACGTGACTCTGTTGACTGCTGCTACCCAACAACACAGAGAAGCGAGCAGGGAAACAAGCTGAACTGGTAGTTAGACAATGCTGTCTGCTACTTAAACACTCTCGAACTATGAGTACTGAATAATATATAAAAATGTTTCATCCTACCTAATAAATATAACTAGGTCAAATAATAATATAAAGCAATATATTTACGATTTAGCTATTATCGCAAATATAAGCAATATAAAATTATATGAACAGGTAATATACATTATATACATTGTGACCCATTCAGGGGTTGCAATACCTTCTATCATGACTGAGGGACTGACCACCTTTCTAACATGACTGAGGGATGATTACCTTCTATCATGACTGAGGGACTGAACACCTTCTATCATGGCTGATGGACTGAACACCTTTATCATGACTGAGGGACTGACCACCTTTATCATGACTGAGGGACTGACCACCTTCTATCATGACTGAGGGACTGACAACCTTCTATAATGACTGAGGGACTGACCACCTTCTATCATGACTGACGGGCTGACTATCTTCTATCATGACTGAGGGACTGACCACCTTCTATCATGACTGAGGGACTGACCACCTTCTAACATGACTGAGGGACTGACTACCTTCTATCATGACTGAGGGACTGACCACCTTCTATCATGACTGAGGGACTGACCACCTTCTATCATGACTGAGGGACTGATCGACTGATCACCTTCTCTCACCACTGAAGGACTGACCACCTTCTATCATGACTGAGGGACTGACCACCTTCTATCATGATGAGGGACTGACCACCTTCTATCTTGACTGAGGGACTGACCACCTTCTATCATGACTGAGGTACTGACCACCTTCTATCATGACTGATGGACTGACCACCTTCTATCATGACTGAGAGACTGACCACCTTCTATCACGACTGAGGGACTGATCACCTTCTATCGTGACTGAGGGACTGACAACCTTCATCATGACTGAGGGACTGACCACCTTCTATCATGACTGAGGGACTGACCACCTTCTATCATGACTGAGGGGACTGACCACCTTCTATCATGACTGAGGGACTGATCACCTTCTATCATGATGAGGGACTGACAACCTTTCTATCATGGCTGAGGGACTGACCTCCTTCTATTATGACTGAGGGACTGACCCACTTCTATCATGACTGAGGGACTGACCACCTTCTATCATGACTGAGGGGACTGACCACCTTCTATCATGACTGAGGGACTGGCCACCTTCTATCATGACTGAGAGACTGACCACCTTCTATCATGACTGAGGGACTGACCACCTTCAATCATGACTGAGGGACTGACCACCTTCTATCATGACTGAGAGACTGACCACCTTCTATCATGACTGAGGGACTGACCACCTTCTATCATGACTGAGGGACTGATCACCTTCTATCATGAGTGAGGGACTGACCACCTTCTATCATGACTGAGGGACTGACCACCTTCTATCATGACTGAGGGACTGACCACCTTCTATCATGACTGAGGGACTGAGCACCTTCTATGATGACTGAGGTTGTAGGTGGCGTTACTCCCCTCAGTGTTTTAAATATGGCTGAGACAGCAGAACAGGTCAGGAGACAACAACACGACACAACCCCCGATAAATGGAATTGAGGGGGGTTTGGAAGGATAAAACCATTGATTAAACCTTTCTGATCTACCAGAATGGAAAGGAGTTAGAAGTTAATTGGGGAAGCCAGACTGTGAAGTGAGGTGGGAAGGGGAGTGTGTAATAAGGGGTTAACCGTAAGGGGTTTGTGAAGTTAAGGGAAAAGTGAGCAGTGAAGAGGGTTTTGAAGAAGAAAATTTACTAGTAATTCAGTGGTGATTGCTAAAGCAGATACTAAGTGTACTAGGGACTGGAAAAGAGAAATAAATATTATTGTATATGAGTAAAAGAACGAAGAGTGAAAATGGCAGGCATTAGGGGGGTACAGACTGCCATAATTATATTTATCTTTCTTCTTCAATTCCATGAAGAAAGAAATCAGTCATGGGGGCTGGAAAAGGTGAATGGAGTAACAGCGCCCTGGACAGTAAAAGCCCAACAGTTGCCATCCTACCAGAAAAGTAAATGTCACTATCGCCGCAAGGTATGGCAACACCACATACCCAAACAAAAACAGTGGCACACAGCTCTTATTGTAGCAGTCTTAAGTGGTGATATCCAAATTAATCCAGGACCTCAAACTATTGTGCAGAGGCAAAACAGACAGATAAATGACGGTGATAATGACGGTCTAGTAGCTAGGAATGATAACCATAACTCCATATGTAATGTATACACAGGTCAATGTGAGACAATACAGCCATTATTATCTCAAACACTATCAAACAGGTGCATACACTGTACTAAAGTACGCATGAAAAACAGAAAAGGCACCTTATGTAAAATGTGTAAGGGGTGGGTGCATGATGGATGTATGTACAATTATAGCAACGGTGCCAGAATTCATTTTGTGTGTAACAAATGCACTTTGGCACAGTTACCCTTTAGCAGCGATGACATTGATTTACCTGATTTTATTACAAATGACCCATTGCCATATATTGATGATTATAATTGTTTTATGAAATCAGGCCTTCACTTTATTCATGTCAACGCAAGATCACTTCTTCCTAAATTGGCAGAGATTAGGATTCTAGCTAACAAAATTAGGGTGGCAGTTATAACCATCTCTGAATCCTGGTTGGATGATACGGTGACTGACGACGAGGTCAAAATAGAAGGTTACAATATAAAACACTTAGATAGGAACAGAAAGGGTGGTGGAGTATGTGCCTACATTAGAAATGACTTAGCTTACAACCCAAGACCTGATTTAAATAACAATAAACTGGAGATTCTATGGTTTGAAGTGCTGCTTCCCAAGACCAAACCCATCTTAGTAGGAACTAGTTACCGCCCACCTACCCAGGACCAGTTCTTAGAAAACTTTTCCAGAGTATTGTCCGGACTTGAAAACAATTGCGAGACAATATTACTGGGCGACTTCAACATCTGTTTTCAGCAGCAAAATAACGGGCTATGCAAAAGGTATAAGCAAATTCTAGGATTAAATAGTTACACTCAACTAATTAATACCCCAACCCGGATCACACAGTTCTCAGCCACCCTAATTGACCACATACTTTGTAACCGCTCTGAGAACATTAGTCAGTTAGGCGTCACTACCACAGAGTCTTAGTGATCATTTCATCATTTACTGCACCAGGAAAGCCACTAGGGATAGGATAGGCCTACACAGGACAATAAAAATGAGGTCAACTAGAAACTACAGTAAAGAAACACTGGTAAATAGGCTACACAATTGTGACTGGACAGAGATAACAAGTTGCACGGACGTAAACGATGCCTGGGAAAAATTCAAAACAATGTTCACTACCATCCTTGATAATATTGCTCCAGTTAAAGAGGTTAGGATTAAACGAAGAACTGAACCCTGGATGACTACTGAGATATTAGATAATATGAAATTCAGAGATCAGCTGCTAAAAAGATTTAAAGCAAACAGACAGGATATTGCAGCACTAAATGAATTCCAAAGGGTGGGGAACAGAGTACAGAGACTTATAAAAGGAGCAAAGGCAAAGCACTATTGCTCAAAAATTGAAGAGTATAAGCATAACCCCAGAAAGCTTTGGCAACAACTAAAACAGTTGGGGTATAGCCATAAGCCAGTAGATAGGTCTAACATAGTACTCACTATCGATAATGAGGTATGCCACGAAACATCTAAGGTGGCAAATTGCTTTAATTCCTTCTACACATCTGTTGCATCAACACTAGTAAGTAAACTACCAGCTGCATCAAATACCTTTAACACAGACTCTGATAAGTTTCAAACATACTATACCAATAAAGGGGTAACCCCAAACAGTTGTCAACTAGTAAGTGTATCTCATGACTTTATTCAAAAATAACTAAGCAGATTAAACCCAACTAAGAGCAATGGCCCGGATAACATCCCGTCTAAGTTCCTAAAAGATGGTGCTTCTGAACTGTCAATCCCTATTGCTCACATAATAAATCTATCAATCACCACTAATACCGTACCGGAGGGGTTCAAGGAGGCCAGAGTTACTCCTATCTTCAAGAAAAATAGTAGGTCTGATGTAAGCAACTATAGGCCTGTTAGTATACTCAGTATAATATCTAAAATTCTAGAGAAGGCGGTGTACTCTCAAGTAGTTAAGTACCTTAATGACAACAACATTCTCCATAGCTATCAATCAGGCTTTAGAAGATCTTACTCAACCAACACCTCCATTATTAATCTGATGGATTGCCTGAGAACTGAAATGTCATAGGGGAACCTCATAGGTGTGGTAACCTTAGACCTGCAAAAGGCCTTCGATACTGTCAACCACAATAATAAACTTCAAGCTATCGGTATAGGTTCTGTAGACTGGTTTATGTCCTACCTTAGCAACAGGAGACAAATAGTCAAAATCAACCAAACAGAATCAGAACCCCTGCCGATAACATGCGGAGTTCCCCCAAGGTAGTATTCTGGGTCCCTTATTATTCTTATGTTATGTCAATGACATGCCTATCAGTGTCAAGTGCAAACTCCTACTGTATGCAGATGACAGTGGTCTGTTAGTGTCAGGTAAAGACCCACAAGATATTGCTAATGTTTTAACACTGGAACTGGAGTCCTGCAGCAAATGGTTAGTAGACAACAAACTAATATTACACCTCGGGAAAACTGAAGCCATTCTCTTTGGCACGAAACATAAACTGAGAAGGGTAAATAATATTAATGTTCAGTGTAATGGGGAGCCCATCACTTTGGTTTCATCAGTAAAATGTCTGGGAATCCCCTTTGACCCATGCATGTCAGGAGAATTGATAGGGAACAGTGTAGTAAAGAAAGCGAATGCCAGACTGAAGTTCCTGTATAGACAAGCACAGTGTCTACCTACTGAGGCTCGCAGGACCCTTATACAATGCCATATGGATTACGCTTGCTCTTCATGGTACTCTGCCTTGACATTAAAACTGAAAGATAGACTGCAAATCACCCAGAACAAAATGGTAAGATTCATCCTGGGGCTGGGACCAAGAGAACATGTAGGCCAGGATGAATTACAGCAGTTGGATATGCTGAATGTTGAAGACAGAGTAAAACAACTGAAGCTAAATCATGTTTATAAAATTGCTCACGAACAGTGTCCAGAATATCTTGCTGTCAATTTTGTCAAGGTTGGGAACCAAAGCAATCATAGTACTAGGGGGAGAGAGCACAAATTTGTAGTACCCACAGTCATTGGCCAGGCTTCAAACACCTTTTATTGTACAGAAATAAAGGAATGGAACAGACTACCCGCACATGTCAAAGCCAGTCATAGCATGAACCAGTTCAAGATGAGTGCCAAAAGGTGTCTGATGAATGTAGCTTTAGAAAGGACATAGGAAAGTATTGGTTTGGAAATAGGGTAGTTGATGAGTGGAACAGTCTACCTAGTTGGGTTATTGAGGCTAGGACTTTGGATAGTTTCAAATTTAGGTTGGATAAGTACATGAGTGGGAGGGGTTGGATTTGAGTGGGACTTGCACATCGGAGCTTGTTTCTTGGGTGGCATTGAAAATTGGGTTGGGCAAATGTTTTGTTAGTGGGATGAATTGTAAAGGACCTGCCTAGTATGGGCCAACAGGCCTGCTGCAGTGTTCCTCCTTTCTTATGTTCTTATGTTCTTATGAATGATTTTCTATTTTTTTAGCTAACATACGTGTAAATTTTACCTTGTTCCTAGTAATGACCCTCGTATTGTAGATAGTCTTAATGACCCTCGTGTAGTAGATAGTCTTTTTAGTATTATAATAAGATGTTATCTTCATTGAAGAATAATAAGAAAATATTATAACCTTTATATTATAATAATAAGGTAAAAGGACCCCAATGGAAATAAGTCACTCTGTCTGATGTTTTTGGGTTATCCCAGGTTCTCTACACATATGCTGCTATGTATAATAATTCTATGTAACTGTATTTGTGTATACCTGAATAAATTTACTTACTTACTTACTTACTTACCTTCTATCATGACTGAGGGACTGACCACCTTCTATCATGACTGAGGGACTGACGACCTTCTATCATAACTGTGGGACTAACCACCTTCTATCATGACTGAGGGACTGATCACCTTTAGCACACAAAATGCGTGATAAAAGATTAACAGGAAGAGAGTGTAGATGGATCTTTAACTTTCTAACAACTATATCACGAATAATAACAATAAACAGAGTTAAGTCAGTAGCGCCTACAGTGAAAAAACTCTGTTCCACAAATTACAGTATTCGCTGCCATCCTGTTCCACATAGTCATATTTGACATAGAGATGTAAACCATAGCACAGTGGATATAAACCAAGTTTTCCTCTAGGGAAAACTTGGGGAAATAAAAGCTAGATTGGAGTATAAACCAAGTTTTAATCACACAGTAGATGGAAAACTATTGTGAAAGACCTGAGAGTGATCAAGTCAGTGATTCTTACTTTCTAATGTGAAAACAATATCATTACCACATCTGCCAGGAAAATGATAGGATGGATAATGAGAACCTTCAAAAGAAAAGGATGCCAAGACAGTGATGATTCTTCTTAAGTCACTTATTCTCTCTTGGCTGGAATATTATGGTACACTAACAGTAACTTTCAAGACGGTGAAGTTGTTCGACTGGAGATTATACAATACTGTACCAACTAACAGTTAAGCCACCAATACTGTACCAAACTAACAGTTAAGTCACCATAGTGAAGAGCTCTGTTCCACAAGGCACAGTACTCGCCCCATCCTGTTCCTGATCCTCATATCAGACATAGACAGAAATGTAACCCACAGCACCGTATCATCCTTTGCACATGATACTAGGATCTGCATGAGACTGCCATCTATTTAGGACATGGTTAACCTCAAGAAGATTATAAACAAAGTTTTCCAGTGGGCAACGGAAAAACAATATGATGTTCCATTGAAGACAAATTCCAGTTACTCCGTTATGGAAAAACTGGAGGAGATAATAATGAGAACTGAGTATAATACAAACTCTGATCATACAATAGAGCGAAAAAATAATGTGAGGGACCTGAGAGTGGTAATCTCTGAGGATCTCACTTTCAAGGATCACAACAATGTCACGATCACAAGTGCAAAGAAAATGATAAGATGGATAATGAGAACGTTCAAAACGAGAGATGCCAAGCCAATGATGATCCTTTTCAAATCACTTGTTCTCTCTAGGCTGGAATACTGTTGTACATTAATATCTACATTCAAGCAGGTGAAATTGCAGATGTAGAGAGTGTACAGAGATCCTTTACTGCACGTGTAAGTTCTGTCAAGCACTGTGGAAACTTATTTGGTCCCTAAATTTCCATAGGACAGATCCGGCATGGCTGCAATGGAATGGCTGAGCTGGGTGGCCCTTATACCCCACCCAAAACAAAGCATTCTCTAGTTGGCATGGATTGTTGGTAAGCTTATTTAATTTATAGATTTACCCTTTAGGGAAGGAGTAGGTAGTTTTACTGTTAGTATATTAATATTAGGTTTACTAAGGCAACTGTAGATAATAATAATGTAGCCTAAGACCTTAACATAGGTAGTAATAGGCCGATAATGTAGGCAAACACTAGGATAAGTTAGCTAGGGAGAACTGGCAGCCCTAGTTTGAACGAAGAGAGGGGGGCTGGAAGAGAGACCAGCTCGTTCTTCTTAAGACAGACACCAACTGGACAAGACGTGCCGTGATCAGCAGACGGCGCCCCCATGTGTCTTCACATTTGAGACCTGGGGAAATCTGGTAGAGGCATCTCGATGTACCGTAGATGACCTCCTCCGTCAGGCCCATACAGTAAGACAAGACCTCCACTTTATCTCGTAGATTTCTGGCCAGTGTCTGGGGAGAATTGTGAGTGAGTTTGATCTGTGGGCATGTGTTGCAGATGGGAGTGCATGCCCAGTAAGTACCAGTGTCTCTCGTCTATGTAGAAGCTAGTGTACGTGTCTGCATAGTTGTACTAGGGGATACACACCCTCTTGGATATAGAAATTTCTGAGGTGCAGGCAGGTCACTAATAATGATTGAATATTGCAGGAATTCAGGCTCCCGGTTGCACGTGGTTTCTGAGGGGAAGTCCAAAGGGGCTAAGGCTAAGCTTAGGGAAGTTGAAGATCAGGATATATGCTGCAACACCAAGTAAGTTAGTCCTTTATACATGCATGCAGGCGAGTTTCTTGCAAAATCAATCATTTGTGAAAAATCTGTCCTATAAGCCACTTGTGATGGCTGAGGTACCACACCTCAGAGCTCGGTTGTCAACAGAGTTTGCCAGGGTAGGCGATCACTTGGAGGCAAGTCCAACACAATTTTCACAAAAGTGGTCCTTCGAAAACCGTGATGTGGAATAGCTAGGTTAAGCTATCATAGCATAGGCCACATGTTAGGAACCAGTTTAAAAGGATGTAGGTTAAGTTAGCACACCTAGGCCCAGAGTTACACAGAGCTAGGCCAGCTGACTATTACAGAGTTGTTTATTTGCAGTAATTTTCACAGGCAGGTAGGCCAGGTGGCTAGAGATGTTTGTGAATTTAATTATTTCATGTGATTAACAAGTTAATCCAGGTAGGAGACTTGTGTGTTGATTACTTACAGTGGATTTGCAAGGTAGCACAGGTTAGGCTAGGCTTGTGCAATATTTACAACTGTTATAGTAGTAGGATCAGAATTACCTAGTAATTATTTATAGGGAGTTTAAAAGCAGGTTTAAGTTATAGCACACTAGTTAGGTTGGATTTACCTTATCAACCATCCACGCTAGACAGAGTAAACTGGGCAGTTAGGCCAAGCTGTTTACATACATTATTCATTTATGTTTCACAAGTTGATTTGTTGAATTTATGTTGTGTTATAACCAAGTGATTTTAAATTTGTATACTGCACTTTTTATTGTGTGATTTTCATTGTCTTTGATCATGTTATGTGGGATTTGTGAATTGTACTGAGACAGGTTAAGTCCTGTAATTATTTGCTGGCATTGTACAGGAAAGTGCTGGTTAAGCTTTCACATCGATAACATTTTGATTGGGATTTGAGAGCTAACAGTTACATTTAAGTCAGAGTAGAGTCAATATAACAAAAGGAATTGTTAAGACTTGTTGAGAAGCCTTGAGACTCGATCATTCTTACCTAACACCTTGACGTGCTGTGGGGTGGATGGGTAAAGTACAATTAGTGTCACATCTCCTATTAATACTTCGACAATGGCAGATGGGAGTTCAGGAGAGTCTGGTTGAGTGTTAACAAAATTAAAACGATCAGTACGGCATACAAGGGCATCTGAACAGAACGCGTAACAGGTGCAAGGCTACTTGCCAACGCAGTAACGTAGACTGCGATGATTTGCAAGACTGCTTGAAGTGTTTGGGGGAAAAATGGGAAGCCTATGAACAAGCATTTCAGCATATGAGCTACAGGCTATTGAGGATAATAAATCCCAGGGTAGTCTTCAGCAGGCTCTGGACGAATTACACTAAGGATGGTGTAGTTGTCATCAGGAGATGAATATGTACAAAGATAAGTTAAGTACATTAAAGGCTAGTATTCCAAGGGTGGTGTTAAACACCGCAGGTACCCCAAACAGCCACACACTTTCAATATGTTGCCCAGGTTGCCCAGTTGAATTACGACATTTGACGGAACCCTAACTGAGTACATTGCTTTCTGGGATC
This sequence comes from Cherax quadricarinatus, assembly GCF_026875155.1. Taxonomy (NCBI): domain Eukaryota; kingdom Metazoa; phylum Arthropoda; class Malacostraca; order Decapoda; family Parastacidae; genus Cherax; species Cherax quadricarinatus. Next base: position 31,044,340 of record NC_069451.1, on the reverse strand, counting down.
GTTAAGCCCAGATAGACGACAGGAACGATTTTGTCAGATGCCGTCAAGTTGCAGTCATTTGCGGTCGCAGCTCAAGGGTTAAAGCCTTAGACCTGGTCTGGCACTACCGATTACTGACACTAATTACCACACTGCCAAAGACCAATTAGAAGACATGTTTGGCAACACTGAGAGATAAAGGTAGCTATACTTATCGGTTGTTGGATCTAGAGGCTTGCCGACATGACCGTCAAAGCCTAGAGAAGTTCCGTATTGAAATTATGAGCTTGACAAATAGTTTTAGAGATTTGCATGATGAGGATGATTCAGAATGGGTCCTTAGCCAGGTGATTCAGAGGAAACTGGTTAGCACTACAGTGCATGAGTTACACTTAAAATATCGGACGAATAGGTTCACGATAAAAAAAATTATTGAAGGGTTAGAGGATCTCATATCTCACCTGAGCGTAGGTCAGGGGGAGAAATTACCTACCAAGGAGAAGTCGGTCAACTTCCCCAGACATTCGAGAGATAGACCTAAACCACCTCCTACTAGGGTCGGCACGTATTATGCCCAGGGCGAGTCCTCCACCCACAGGGCCAAGGGAGAAGCCACTAAAGTGGCCAGTATGAGACGGTGCGTGTTTTGTGAAGAAGAACACGCTAGTTCAGGGTGTCCGAGCTTCACCACCTATAACAAGAGGGTTCAGCGACTAAGGGAGTTGAGACTTTGTTTCAAGTGTTGTGGAGAACATTTTGCCAGGGACTGTAACGCCCAACTCAGGGAGTGTCGGGGCTGCTGGAAGGGTAAGCACCACAGTGCACTGTGTCCTAATGACGCCAGATTAGCACAAGTTAAGGAGAGCAAACCGTGAGAAAGGGCGGAGAGCAAGAACAAGTCTGAAGTAGTGATGAGTGTGGCGAGTACGGCACCGAGAATTTGTTCTGGAGAGCAGTTTCAAGGTTCGGTGGCCTTGCCCACCATAATGGCGGTGGTTACGAATGGGAAGAAGTCTGAAACGACCCGTTTGTTCTTCAACAGTGGGGCACAGAGATCCTTCATAACAGAGAGTCTAGCAATTAGGTTGAAGCTGAAGACAGGCGGTAATGTTGACATGAAGGTGGAAGGGTTTGGTGGGGAAGTCCCACGCAGGTCTTATCCAGTAGTCAATGTGACGGTCAGGTTAGCCGAGCATCGACGGGAAATTTCGGCCTTGATAGTGAAGAAGCTGCCCAATATCATTACCACTAAGGGACTGGCCGCAGGAGTCAAACATTTGAGGGAGTTAGGTGTGAAGCTAGCGGAACCAGACATTGCTACAGACAATGTTAGTAATGTGGGAATCTTGGTAGGAGGAGATTACATAGACGAGTTCGTGTCTACGAGAAGGGTTATCAAGGAGGGTGTTGGCCTGTACAGGACTCCAGCGGGGTACATCGTAGGAGGCAGGGTACCAGCTCATTTCCCTGCGACCCCGGGAAAGGAGGGCTCCGGTATTACACCGACTGAGGCTGTACTGGTTATGTGGATTGGGGTGCACGAAGGTCTGTCAGAGACGCAAGTTGGCACATCCGACAGTGAGCCGGTCCATAAACTATGGGACCTGGATGTAGTAGGGATTAAGGGTGACCAGCCGCCCCCCGAACATGAAGAGACGTATCGAGATTACTTGAACTATGTGCAGTTCAGGGACGGACAGTACTGGGTGCGACTCCCATGGAAACCGGGACACCCAACGCTGCCCACTAATTTCAAGAAGGCACGGGGTCAGTTGAATTTATTGGTGAACAGCCTGACCCAAAAAGGGTTGGGGGGGGAAATATGATGATATTATTAAGAAAAGCTGCCCTTGGTTCATTGAAAAGGCCAAGCCGCCCTTGGGGGGAAAAAAAAAACCCCTTTTTCCAAATGGCAGTACCAAGGAGTTTGGAACCCCCCT
>NC_069451.1:30982806-31041921 GCF_026875155.1 Cherax quadricarinatus | reverse complement strand
CGGAGGAGGTCATCTACGGTACATCGAGATGCCTCTACCAGATTTCCCCAGGTCTCAAATGTGAAGACACATGGGGGCGCCGTCTGCTGATCACGGCACGTCTTGTCCAGTTGGTGTCTGTCTTAAGAAGAACGAGCTGGTCTCTCTTCCAGCCCCCCTCTCTTCGTTCAAACTAGGGCTGCCAGTTCTCCCTAGCTAACTTATCCTAGTGTTTGCCTACATTATCGGCCTATTACTACCTATGTTAAGGTCTTAGGTCTACATTATTATTATCTACAGTTGCCTTAGTAAACCTAATATTAATATACTAACAGTAAAACTACCTACTCCTTCCCTAAAGGGTAAATCTATAAATTAAATAAGCTTACCAACAATCCATGCCAACTAGAGAATGCTTTGTTTTGGGTGGGGTATAAGGGCCACCCAGCTCAGCCATTCCATTGCAGCCATGCCGGATCTGTCCTGTGGAAATTTAGGGACCAAATAAGTTTCCACAGTGCTTGACAGAACTTACACGTGCAGTAAAGGATCTCTGTACACTCTCTACATCTGCAATTTCACCTGCTTTGAATGTAGATATTAATGTACAACAGTATTCCAGCCTAGAGAGAACAAGTGATTTGAAAAGGATCATCATTGGCTTGGCATCTCTCGTTTTGAACGTTCTCATTATCCATCTTATCATTTTCTTTGCACTTGTGATCGTGACATTGTTGTGATCCTTGAAAGTGAGATCCTCAGAGATTACCACTCTCAGGTCCCTCACATTATTTTTTCGCTCTATTGTATGATCAGAGTTTGTATTATACTCAGTTCTCATTATTATCTCCTCCAGTTTTCCATAACGGAGTAACTGGAATTTGTCTTCAATGGAACATCATATTGTTTTCCGTTGCCCACTGGAAAACTTTGTTTATATCTTCTTGGAGGTTAACCATGTCCTAAATAGATGGCAGTCTCATGCAGATCCTAGTATCATGTGCAAAGGATGATACGGTGCTGTGGGTTACATTTCTGTCTATGTCTGATATAAGGATCAGGAACAGGATGGGGGCGAGTACTGTGCCTTGTGGAACAGAGCTCTTCACTATGGTGACTTAACTGTTAGTTGGTACAGTATTGGTGGCTTAACTGTTAGTTGGTACAGTATTGTATAATCTCCAGGTCAACAACTTCACCAGTCTTGAAAGTTACTGTTAGTGTACCATAATATTCCAGCCAAGAGAGAACAAGTGACTTAAGAAGAATCATCACTGTCTTGGCATCCTTTTCTTTTGAAGGTTCTCATTATCCATCCTATCATTTTCCTGGCAGATGTGGTAATGATATTGTTTTCACATTAGAAAGTAAGAATCACTGACTTGATCACTCTCAGGTCTTTCACAATAGTTTTCCATCTACTGTGTGATTAAAACTTGGTTTATACTCCAATCTAGCTTTTATTTCCCCAAGTTTTCCCTAGAGGAAAACTTGGTTTATATCCACTGTGCTATGGTTTACATCTCTATGTCAAATATGACTATGTAGAACAGGATGGCAGCGAATACTGTAATTTGTGGAACAGAGTTTTTTCACTGTAGGCGCTACTGACTTAACTCTGTTTATTGTTATTATTCGTGATATAGTTGTTAGAAAGTTAAAGATCCATCTACACTCTCTTCCTGTTAATCTTTTATCACGCATTTTGTGTGCTAAAGGTGATCAGTCCCTCAGTCATGATAGAAGGTGGTCAGTCCCACAGTTATGATAGAAGGTCGTCAGTCCCTCAGTCATGATAGAAGGTGGTCAGTCCCTCAGTCATGATAGAAGGTAAGTAAGTAAGTAAGTAAGTAAATTTATTCAGGTATACACAAATACAGTTACATAGAATTATCATACATAGCAGCATATGTGTAGAGAACCTGGGATAACCCAAAAACATCAGACAGAGTGACTTATTTCCATTGGGGTCCTTTTACCTTATTATTATAATATAAAGGTTATAATATTTTCTTATTATTCTTCAATGAAGATAACATCTTATTATAATACTAAAAAGACTATCTACTACACGAGGGTCATTAAGACTATCTACAATACGAGGGTCATTACTAGGAACAAGGTAAAAAATTTACACGTATGTTAGCTAAAAAAATAGAAAATCATTCATAAGAACATAAGAACATAAGAAAGGAGGAACACTGCAGCAGGCCTGTTGGCCCATACTAGCAGGTCCTTTACAATTCATCCCACTAACAAAACATTTGCCCAACCCAATTTTCAATGCCACCCAAGAAACAAGCTCCGATGTGCAAGTCCCACTCAAAATCCAACCCTCCCACTCATGTACTTATCCAACCTAAATTTGAAACTACCAAAGTCCTAGCCTCAATAACCCAACTAGGTAGACTGTTCCACTCATCAACAAACCCTATTTCCAAACCAATACTTTCCTATGTCCTTTCTAAAGCTACATTCATCAGACACCTTTTGGCACTCATCTTGAACTGGTTCATGCTATGACTGGCTTTGACATGTGCGGGTAGTCTGTTCCATTCCTTTATTTCTGTACAATAAAAGGTGTTTGAAGCCTGGCCAATGACTGTGGGTACTACAAATTTGTGCTCTCTCCCTCTAGTACTATGATTGCTTTGGTTCCCAACCTTGACAAAATTGACAGTAAGATATTCTGGACACTGTTTGTGAGTAATTTTATAAACATGATTTAGCTTCAGTTGTTTTACTCTGTCTTCAACATTCAGCATATCCAACTGCTGTAATTCATCCTGGCCTACATGTTCTCTTGGTCCCAGCCCCAGGATGAATCTTACGATTTTGTTCTGGGTGATTTGCAGTCTATCTTTCAGTTTTTATGTCAAGGCATTGTATAAGGGTCCTGCGAGCCTCAGTAGGTAGACACTGTGCTTGTCTATACAGGAACTTCAGTCTGGCATTCGCTTTCTTTACTACACTATTCCCTATCAATTCTCCTGACATGCATGGGTCAAAGGGGATTCCCAGATATTTTACTGATGAAACCAAAGTGATGGGCTCCCCATTACACTGAACATTAATATTATTTACCCTTCTCAGTTTATGTTTCGTGCCAAAGAGAATGGCTTCAGTTTTCCCGAGGTGTAATATTAGTTTGTTGTCTACTAACCATTTGCTGCAGGACTCCAGTTCCAGTGTTAAAACATTAGCAATATCTTGTGGGTCTTTACCTGACACTAACAGAGCACTGTCATCTGCATACAGTAGGAGTTTGCACTTGACACTGATAGGCATGTCATTGACATAACATAAGAATAATAAGGGACCCAGAATACTACCTTGGGGAACTCCGCATGTTATCGGCAGGGGTTCTGATTCTGTTTTGTTGATTTTGACTATTTGTCTCCTGTTGCTAAGGTAGGACATAAACCAGTCTACAGAACCTATACCGATAGCTTGAAGTTTATTACATAATATATTGTGGTTGACAGTATCGAAGGCCTTTTGCAGGTCTAAGGTTACCTCACCTATGAGGTTCCCCTATGACATTTCAGTTCTCAGGCAATCCATCAGATTAATAATGGAGGTGTTGGTTGAGTAAGATCTTCTAAAGCCTGATTGATAGCTATGGAGAATGTTGTTGTCATTAAGGTACTTAACTACTTGAGAGTACACCGCCTTCTCTAGAATTTTAGATATTATACTGAGTATACTAACAGGCCTATAGTTGCTTACATCAGACCTACTATTTTTCTTGAAGATAGGAGTAACTCTGGCCTCCTTGAACCCCTCCGGTACGGTATTAGTGGTGATTGATAGATTTATTATGTGAGCAATAGGGATTGACAGTTCAGAAGCACCATCTATTTAGGAACTTAGACGGGATGTTACCCGGGGCCCATTGCTCTTAGTTGGGTTTAATCTGCTTAGTTATTTTTGAATAAAGTCATGAGATACACTTACTAGTTGACAACTGTTTGGGGTTACCCCTTTATTGGTATAGTATGTTTGAAACTTATCAGAGTCTGTGTTAAAGGTATTTGATGCAGCTGGTAGTTTACTTACTAGTGTTGATGCAACAGATGTGTAGTAGGAATTAAAGCAATTTGCCACCTTAGATGTTTCGTGGCATACCTCATTATCGATAGTGAGTACTATGTTAGACCTATCTACTGGCTTATGGCTATACCCCAACTGTTTTAGTTGTTGCCAGAGCTTTCTGGGGTTATGCTTATACTCTTCTATTTTTGAGCAATAGTGCTTTGCCTTTGCTCCTTTTATAAGTCTCTGTACTCTGTTCCTCACCCTTTTGGGAATTCATTTAGTGCTGCAATATCCTGTCTGTTTGCTTTAAATCTTTTTAGCAGCTGATCTTGAATTTCATATTATCTAATATCTCAGTAGTCATCCAGGGTTCAGTTCTTCGTTTAATCCTAACCTCTTTAACTGGTGCAATATTATCAAGGATGGTAGTGAACATTGTTTTGAATTTTTCCCCGGCATCGTTTACGTCCGTGCAACTTGTTATCTCTGTCCAGTCACAATTGTGTAGCCTATTTACCAGTGTTTCTTTACTGTAGTTTCTAGTTGACCTCATTTTTATTGTCCTGTGTAGGCCTATCCTATCCCTAGTGGCTTTCCTGGTGCAGTAAATGATGAAATGATCACTAAGACCTGTGGTAGTGACGCCTGACTGACTAATTTTTCTCAGAGCGGTTACAAAGTATGTGGTCAATTAGGGTGGCTGAGAACTGTGTGATCCGGGTTGGGGTATTAATTAGTTGAGTGTAACTATTTAATCCTAGAATTTGCTTATACCTTTTGCATAGCCCGTTATTTTGCTGCTGAAAAACAGATGTTTAAGTCGCCCAGTAATATTGTCTCGCAATTGTTTTCAAGTCCGGACAATACTCTGGAAAAGTCTTCTAAGAACTGGTCCTGGGTAGGTGGGCGGTAACTAGTTCCTACTAAGATGGGTTTGGTCTTGGGAAGCAGCACTTCAAACCATAGAATCTCCAGTTTATTGTTATTTAAATCAGGTCTTGGGTTGTAAGCTAAGTCATTTCTAATGTAGGCACATACTCCACCACCCTTTCTGTTCCTATCCAAGTGTTTTATATTGTAACCTTCTATTTTGACCTCGTCGTCAGTCACCGTATCATCCAACCAAGATTCAGAGATGGTTATAACTGCCACCCTAATTTTGTTAGCTAGAATCCTAATCTCTGCCAATTTAGGAAGAAGTGATCTTGCGTTGACATGAATAAAGTGAAGGCCTGATTTCATAAAACAATTATAATCATCAATATATGGCAATGGGTCATTTGTAATAAAATCAGGTAAATCAATGTCATCGCTGCTAAAGGGTAACTGTGCCAAAGTGCATTTGTTACACACAAAATGAATTCTGGCAAACCCTTGCTATAATTGTACATACATCCATCATGCACCACCCCTTACACATTTTAACATGAGGTGCCTTTTCTGTTTTTCATGCGTACTTTAGTACAGTGTATGCACCTGTTTTTGGTAGTGTTTGAGATAATAATGGCTGTATGTCTCACATTGACCTGTGTATACTTACATATGGAGTTATGGTTATCATTCCTAGCTACTAGACGTCATATCACCGTCATTTATCTGTCTGTTTTGCCTCTGCACAATAGTTTGAGGTCCTGGATTAATTTGGATATCACCACTTAAGACTGCTACAATAAGAGCTGTGTGCCACTGTTTTTGTTTGGGTATGTGGTGTTGCCATACCTTGCGGCGATTTGTGACATTTACTTTTCTGGTAGGATGGCAACTGTTTTGGGCTTTTACTGTCCGGGCCCCGTTACTCCATTCACCTTTTCCAGCCCCCATGACTGATTTCTTTCTTCATGGAATTTTAAGAAGAAAGATAATATAATTATGGCAGTCTGTACCCCCCTAATGCCTGCCATTTTTCAACTCTTCGTTCTTTTACTCATATACAATAATATTTATTTCTCCTTTTCCAGTCCCTAGTACACTTAGTATCTGCTTTAGCAATCACCACTGAATTACTAGTAAATTTTCTTCTTCAAAACCCTCTTCACTGCTCACTTTTCCCTTAACTTCACAAACCCCTTACAGTTAACCCCTTATTACACACTCCCCTTCCCACCTCACTTCACAGTCTGGCTTCCCCAATTAACTTCTAACTCCTTTCCATTCTGGTAGATCAGAAAGCTTTAATCAATGGTTTTATCTTTCCAAACCCCCCTCAATTCCATTTTTCGGGGGTTGTGTCGTGTTGTTGTCTCCTGACCTGTTCTGCTGTCTCAGCCATTTTTAAAACACTGAGGGGAGTAACGCCACCTACAACCTCAGTCATCATAGAAGGTGCTCAGTCCCTCAGTCATGATAGAAGGTGGTCAGTCCCTCAGTCATGATAGAAGGTGGTCAGTCCCTCAGTCATGATAGAAGGTGGTCAGTCCCTCACTCGTGATAGAAGGTGATCAGTCCCTCAGTCATGATAGAAGGTGGTCAGTCCCTCAGTCATGATAGAAGGTGGTCAGTCTCTCAGTCATGATAGAAGGTGGTCAGTCCCTCAGTCATGATAGAAGGTGGTCAGTCCCTCAGTCATGATAGAAGGTGGTCAGTCTCTCAGTCATGATAGAAGGTGGTCAGTCCCTCAGTCATGATAGAAGGTGGTCAGTCCCTCAGTCATGATAGAAGGTGGTCAGTCCCTCAGTCATGATAGAAGGTGGTCAGTCCCTCAGTCATAATAGAAGGAGGTCAGTCCCTCAGCCATGATAGAAGGTTGTCAGTCCCTCAGTCATGATAGAAGGTGATCAGTCCCTCAGTCATGATAGAAGGTGGTCAGTCCCTCAGTCATGATAGAAGGTGGTCAGTCCCTCAGTCATGATAGAAGGTGGTCAGTCCCTCAGTCATGATGAAGGTTGTCAGTCCCTCAGTCACGATAGAAGGTGATCAGTCCCTCAGTCGTGATAGAAGGTGGTCAGTCTCTCAGTCATGATAGAAGGTGGTCAGTCCATCAGTCATGATAGAAGGTGGTCAGTACCTCAGTCATGATAGAAGGTGGTCAGTCCCTCAGTCAAGATAGAAGGTGGTCAGTCCCTCAGTCATGATAGAAGGTGGTCAGTCCCTCAGTCATGATAGAAGGTGGTCAGTCCTTCAGTGGTGAGAGAAGGTGATCAGTCGATCAGTCCCTCAGTCATGATAGAAGGTCGTCAGTCCCTCAGTCATGATAGAAGGTGGTCAGTCCCTTAGTCATGATAGAAGGTAGTCAGTCCCTCAGTCATGTTAGAAGGTGGTCAGTCCCTCAGTCATGATAGAAGGTGGTCAGTCCCTCAGTCATGATAGAAGATAGTCAGCCCGTCAGTCATGATAGAAGGTGGTCAGTCCCTCAGTCATTATAGAAGGTTGTCAGTCCCTCAGTCATGATAGAAGGTGGTCAGTTCCTCACTCATGATAAAGGTGGTCAGTCCCTCAGTCATGATAAAGGTGTTCAGTCCATCAGCCATGATAGAAGGTGTTCAGTCCCTCAGTCATGATAGAAGGTAATCATTCCCTCAGTCATGTTAGAAGGTGGTCAGTCCCTCAGTCATGATAGAAGGTATTGCAACCCCTGAATGGGTCACAATGTATATAATGTATATTACCTGTTCATATAATTTTATATTGCTTATATTTGCGATATTAGCTAAATCGTAATTATATTGCTTTATATTATTATTTGACCTAGTTATATTTATTAGGTAGGATGAAACATTTTTATATATTATTCAGTGCTCATAGTTCGAGAGTGTTAAGTAGCAGACAGCATTGTCTAACTACCAGTTCAGCTTGTTTCCCTGCTCGCTTCTCTGTGTTGTTGGGTAGCAGCAGTCAACAGAGTCACGTGATCAGGAGGTGTAATCACACCTTGTCTGGAGTAGTCTGTGTGGGCTGCGCTCTCTATTGTCTGTTGGATGTTCTCCAAACAAGACGTGCCTAGCTCTCCCTTGCTGGCCCTTGTTGGAAGATCGTCTCTGTTGCTTTCTTGTTGGTTCTGTGTAACTCTGTTCACAGAACATTGTCTAGACTTAGTGATTTTCAACGTTGTACTGAGGTTGTGTGTCACATAGACACTCTGAGTAACTCAGGTCCTGAGCTGTAGCTTCTGACCTAATTTGTACTGGTATCTGTGCACTGTCACAGTCGGGGATTTTCTAATGCTGAACTTAGATTCAGTAGTATGGGAGTTTTGTGACTTTTGTGGAGGATCTGCAGATGGTCCCTGCTTAGCATCGTTATGTTATCTCCTTGTTCCTGATTCTGTGTCGCTTTTGCTTGTTATATTGTTGTTCGGCTTATCAGTCGTTTTTATTGTTCAAGCAAGCTGTTCTGATTGCCAGGTTGGTCAAGAAGTTATTTTATGTGAGGACTTTCAGTCAGTCATTGGTTAAGTCTAGTAATCTTGAGACAGCGAACTACTTAGAGCACTTGCACACATACACACTTACTTGTATTTTATTTGTATTATGTTTATTAATTTTAACAAAGTGCCAGAAGGTACTTATAAGCCATAAAGATGTGTTTATGTGCCTTCAGCACAATACTACTGTACACGAGAGAAGTGATTATTATTAATTTGTTTATATTGATTAATTTAATTTAATTTGATAATGTACGCCTAGACAACTTTAATAAATAAACTTATTAAATTTTAATTCTTTTAGTTAGTAGCCTACCAGTTGTAATCCTGAAGCACTATGGAATCTTACTGAATTCTAATGGATAATTGGACCAGGATGCTGACTACTTTTTACAAAAACCCAGTAACAGGCTGGATGCTAGAAGGGCAGTCCTTTCTAGTATTCACTGGAGATCTCTATGCTTATAAGAAATCGTTTTTTTTTGTAACAAATGGGGCCTGTCCGGAAGGCTCTTTATCCCAAAGGTGTTGGAGAAATTGTCCAGTTTGACATACTAGTAACTCTATGGTCAAACACTTTGAGTACTTTACTAATCTGAAGACTTTGAGTTTTGTCTTGTACAACATACTAGGTGGATGTATGTACTTGGCTGAGTCTCTTGATCCAAGGAGATGGAGATACTGTTCATGAGCTCTAGCTCTAAGACAACCAACCTTAAAATTCCTATTAGGATTATAGTTTCCCATAATCACTCTCTTGTAGTGCATTTATTTTCGTGATGTATGTCAAAGTGAAACAGTTAATTGATACTCTGACTTTGTCTGAGTTGTCTCAGTGTGATGTATAACAGGAATTACACCGCAGAAACTGTCAGGGCATTAATTAAAGATATATTGTTTCCTGCTCATGCAGGATGTCTGATTATGATTCAGATACAGAAAGCCTAGTGTCACAATTATTTGATGATGTAGAAGAGAGAGCAACTATGGAAGAAGTGTCTGAGCCTAGTAAAATTCTGTTCACGCTCACGCCTTCCCACCTCACTAGCTCAATAGTACAGAGTGTAGCTGGTAGTATGACTCAGCCTCATACTAGTACCGTGTATGCTACACCTGTATCTACTTATTCAAGACCAGATCTAGATTCTCTAGGGATGGCTGGACAAGGTGTCCGACCTAAGGACCGTCCAGAAAGACATGTTAATTTCCCTACTCCTCCGTTATCCACTGGTCTTATCTCTGAGGAACAATTTGAGAGGATGGAACGCCTCATTATGTTGCAGACTGCACAAATAGAGGCACAGAGGAAATTGAACGAAGAAGATTTCCAGAGAGAAAACGTTCGTCTCGGAAAACAACAGACTGTATTGATCTGATTAAGTTGATAAACCTGTTAGTGCAACACAGGACACATTTACTGTGCGGAAAACTGCCTCAATGGTTCCTAAGTTTTTTGAGAGTGACTTAGACACTTATTTTGATGTGTTTGAGAACCAGGCACATGCTATGAACTGGGTGGCAAGGCGACGTTGCCACGTGTCACCAAGAAAGATAATAAAGTGAAACAATCGTGTGACCAGTGAGAGAAATACAGTGAATGGGTACATTATACAACGAGAAGAAATTGAGGTGGATCTACGCCTGAACGTCACATCGAGCTGGACATTCTACAGGCTGCTACAGCTGCATTGCAAGTACTGTATTCACCTATGAGTGGTTGTATGGGTGTGGGGTTTCAGGTTCCAATAAACCACCAAGCTGATTGTGAATGGTCAGCTCTCATAGAATGATAAAGAATAGGCACTCAAGTATTCAATAAGGAATAGCAATTGGTAATCCATTGAACAAGGTGAGTAAGTTACTATAAGCTAGGGCAGGACAAGCATAAAGGGCAACATTATAAGTAGGTGGGGGTCAAGTCCCAGGAGGGTGGGGTCAGTGACAAGAGGTTGTGGTCACAAGCGACCACTGAGACTCCACATTACACTCCAAAGCACAATTCACCTACTTTTCAGACACATAATAAACCCACACGTAATTCCACACATAACTACACACACACACTCACACACACACACACACACACACACACACACACACACACACACACTCACACACCACACCACACAAACACACACACACACACTCACACACACACACACATGAAACCCACACACACACACACCACACACACACACACACACACACACACACACACACACACACCACACACACACACACACACACACACATATATATATATATACAGACTGACACATACACTCCCCCCTCCCCATCAATCTCTCACTCCTTCCCCTGATCGCACCCCTCCCTCTTTCACCCCCCCCTCCCACCACTCCCTCCCCCTCTCCTCTCCCATTCACCTACTTGCTTCTCCCTCCTTCCCACTCCCCATATTCCCCCTCTTCTCACCCCTCTCCCACATAGCCACAGTTCCTCCTCTACCTCCCCCCCCACACTCTGACAAACACACTACTAACCTAACACACAGAATTATATAGGTTTTCCACTCTGAGGCAATCAAAATAAAACAAAAATGGGTTGCCAGAGAGCAGGAAGGAAAACCAAGGGGCAGGAGGGAGGAATCTGCAAAGGAAGATTGGGCATCAAAGCTCATAAAAAGGGAACATGAATGAGAAAAGAAAGTAAAAGAACTTAGGATGAGAATGGAAGAGAGGATAGATATGGAAAACAGGGAGTGGGAGGTGCAAGTCAAAGCAGCAGAGGCTAGGATACAGAGTTTAGAAGAGGAACTGAAAAATCTGAAACAGCCTAAAGAACTAAAGAACATTTTGGGATTGACATCAGAGACTGCTACCTCAGTCACAAATAAGGGGACTGTACGGAAAGAAGGAGCAAAACTGCATGTAAAAAGCTCTATCAGAGGAGACTATAGTAAATGAAAAGAGCTAAGCTATATGTGGAGGCCCAAACAGACCACAGCAGAGCCCAGGGAAAGCCGAGAAGGGAAAATGACAGGCCACTGAGCCCAAGTACATTAGCTAGTGAAGCTGAAGAAAGGAAAGCTGCAATGGAAAAAATTAAATTGAATGATTGGATACACAAGGATATGCATTGGGAAATGAAAGGGAGAGGTCAGTCTTTGTGTATGGGCTCCAGGGAAGCTGGAAAACCAAACTACAAAAGGGGGAACTACTCAGGCATGAGGAACTTCCTGCAAGACATTCAGTGGGAGAGGGAACTGACAGGAAAACCAGTACAAGAAATGATGGACTACGTGGCAACAAAATGCAAGGAGGCAGAGGAGAGGTTTGTTCCCAAGGGAAACAGAAATAATGGGAAGAACAGAACGAGTCCTTGGTTCACCCAAGGTGTAGGGAAACAAAAACAAGGTGTACTAGAGAAGGGAAAAAAGGTACAGAAGACAGAGAACTCAAGAAAATAAAGAGATTAGCCGATGAGCCAGAAACGAATATGCACAGATAAGAAGGAGGCTCAGCAACAATATGAAAATAGACACAGCATCAAAAGTCAAGACTGACCCGAAGCTGTTGTACAGCCACATCAGGAGGAAAACAACAGTCAAGGACCAGGTAATCAGACTGAGGAAGGGTGATGGGGAGTTCACAAGAAACGACCGAGAGGTATGTCAGGAGCTCACACGAGATTTAAAGAAGTACTTACAGTGGAAATCAGTAGGACTCCAGAAATCAGAACAGGGGGGGTACACCAGCAAGTGCTGGATGAGATACATATAACGAAGGAGGAGGTGAAGAAGCTGCTATGCAAACTTGACACCTCAAAGGCGGTAGGGCCAGACAACATCTCTCGTGGGTCCTTAAGAGGGAGCAGAGATACTGTGTGTGCCATTAACAAAGATCTTCAATATATCAATTGAAACTGGGCAACTCCTGAGATATGGAAATTGGCAAATGTAGTCCCAATATTTAAAAAGGGAGACAGACAGGAGGTACTAAACTACAGACCTGTATTACTAACGTGTATAGTATGCAAAGTCATGGAGAAGATCATCAGGAGGAGAGTGGTTGAGCACCTGGAAAGAAACAAGTGTATAATTGACAACCAGCACGGTTTCAGGGAAGGAAAATCCTGTGTCACAAACCTACTGGAGTTTTATGACAAGGTGACAGAAGTAAGACAAGAGAGAGGGGTGGATCGACTGCATTTTTTTGGACTGCAAGAAGGCCTTCGACACAGTTCCTCACAAAAGGTTACTGCAAAAGCTAGAGGATCAGGCACACATAACAGGAAAGGCACTGCAGTGGATCAGAGAATACCTGACAGGGAGGCAACAACGAGTCATGGTACGTGACGAGGTGTCAGAGTGGGTGCCTGTGACAAGCGGGGTTCCACAGGTGTCAGTCTTAGGACCTGTGCTGTTCTTGGTATATGTGAAACCTTTAACGGAAGGATAGACTCAGAAGTGTCGGATGAGGATCAGGCAGGACTACAAAGAGACCTGGACAGGCTACAAGCCTGGTCCAGTAACTGGCTCCTTGAGTTTAACCCTGCCAAATGCAAAGTCATGTAGATTGGGGAAGGGCAAAGAAGACCACAGACAAAATATAGTTTAGATGGCCAAAGACTCCAAACCTCACTCAAGAAAAAAGATCTGGGGGTGAGTATAACACCGAGCATATCTCCTGAGGTGCACATCAATCAGATAACTGCTGCAGCATACGGGCGTCTGGCAAACATACGGATAGCATTCCGATACCTCAGTAAGGATTCGTTTAAGACTCTGTATACCATTTACATCAGGCCCATACTGGAGTATGCAGCACCAGTTTGGAATCCACACCTAGTCAAGCACGTCAAGAAATTAGAGAAAGTGCAAAGGTTTGCAACAAGACTAGTCCCAGAGCTAAGGGGATTGTCCTACCAAGAAAGGTTGAGGGAAATTGGCCTGACGACACTGGAGGACAGGAGGGTCAGGGGAGACATGATAACGACACATAAAATACTGTGTGGAATAGACAAGGTGGACAAAGACGGGATGTTCCAAAGAAGGGACACAGACACAAGAGGTCACAATTGGAAGTTGAAGACTCAGATGAATTAAAGGGATGTTAGGAAGTATTTCTTCAGTCATAGAGTAGTCAGGCCGTGGAATAGCCTAGAAAGTGACGTAGTGGAGGCGGGAACCATACATAGTTTTAAGGCGAGGTATGATAAAGCTCATGGGGCAGGGAGAGTGAGGACCTATTAGCAATCAGCAAAGAGGTGGGGTCAGGAGCTATGAATCGACCCCTGCAACCACAAATAGGTGAGTACAAATAGGTGAGTACAGCTTTGACAGGAAGAGCTCAAACTTGTACTGCTGCTTTACCATTTGCCAAGTACATTAGTTATGACGCTGTCAAGCAAACTATTCTAGAGACATATAACTTGTTACCTGTAAGTTATCAACGTGCATTTCGTACAAGATCAAACTTGTGTAGAGTTTGCTCGTGAAAAAAAAGTTGCATTTTGAGAGATGGTGCAGATTTGCTAAGTGCAATAACTACGACAGTCTAGTTCAGTTGTTACTACACGAAGAGTTTTACAACTGTATGTGTGTGCTGACATATAAGAATATCTGATCAATCATATGGCCTCGGATATTCTGGAAACTGCAGCATTAGCAGACAATTACGAGATTTCTCACAAACTTGTACGTACTAAAACACAGAGAAAAAGTTAACTAAAAGTTGTCCTAGAAGTTGGCAACCTAAATCAGCTGCTCATTGCCGGCCTGATGTACCTGCTACTGTAACTTCTCGTACCTTTACCAGGAAAACTCACAATCCTGAATCTGTCATGACAGAAATCTGGTACCGAGAAGAAGAAAGTTAAATTTACCTATTGTAACAGAAGAGGACATGCTAGAGAGTATTTTTTTATATATATTTTATAATTATTTTATAATTAATAACACAGAAAAAACAACAACAACGGATATATATATAATACATAGATAGGTAGGGGAAACCTTATCCAACTTTGACAAAGAACAAAAACTAGTACACAAATAACCCGCACATAAAAGAGAGAAGCTTACGACGACGTTTCGGTCCGACTTGGACCATTGACAAAGTCACACTAACCAGAGGTGGAGCAGGACGGCTATATATAGGCAGGAAGAGGTGGTGGTAGTAGTAGTAGTAGAAGTAGTAGTAGTAGTAGTAGAAGTAGTAGTACAAGAATTGTATATAATACCAACAAGATGAAATTAAGACACATGCACAACACCCGGGCATCCCCATCATAGACGTTTCGCCATCCAGCCAGCCACTGGATGGCGAAACGTCCACAACAAAGACAACCAGACGCCGCACATGTGTCTTAATTTCATCAGTAGTTGTAGTAGAAGAAGAAGAGGTAGTAGTAGTGGTAGTGGTAGAAGTGGGAAATAAGGAAGACGAGCCAGTCAAATACAAAGGAAGGGGAGCACTGCAAGAGAGCTAGAAACCCACAGAGGGAGAGCAAGCGCACCGAGGTGCGTGAAAGGGGAAGTGGTGAAATAAATGAAGAAGGAACAGAAACACGAGACAGGAGAGTGTCTTAATTTCATCTTGTCGGTATTATATACAATTCTTGTACTACTACTACTACTACTACTACTATTACTACCACCACCTCTTCCTGCCTATATATAGCCGTCCTGCTCCACCTCTGGTTAGTGTGACTTTGTCAATGGTCCAAGTCGGACCGAAACGTCGTCATAAGCTTCTCTCTTTTATGTGCGGGTTATTTGTGTATCGTTCCAGTCACGGTATTGTGCCTTTTTGTTATTTAACAAAAACTAGTACTTAACAACTGATCAACCGATCAGAAATAAAACTAATATCACCTACAATAACAACATTATACATATATACTGAACTTCAACCATGAAAGAGGAAACGCAGTGTCCAACTAAGCGAACTTGAGAATAATGAAAATACAAAACTAAAATACCCATCAAACTCCAAACAAGCGAAACTATGTCCACTGTCAAGTGACTAAACAAATCAATACCTCATTAATTAAACATTAGATAATGATGTAATTATTGAGCTCGTTAAGACGTGTTACGACCAATAATAAAAGCTGAATTTGTTATTTACACATCATATACATATGAGGTTCATTAATCAATTCTAAATGTACCGTGACCTTAAAACATAATGGATACAATATTATATAGCGAAAGTACATTTTTTCGATGAAGATTTAAATGTCACGGTCTGGCACATGAAAACTTTACTATGAATCCAATGGTAATAAACACAATCTAGATAATCTTTTATTTTACCTATGTTACACTTTCTCATACCCAAACACAACCTTACTTATTACACTCACAACAAACCACGAACGCAAAACACGTACAAGAGACCAGTCCTTTTACGTTTTCACGTCTTACAAGTGCCATAAATCCACAACACGGAAACTACGATACGTATAAGGAAAACTACGTTCCCAACGATTCCCAAACAACAACTGATTCCTACACTTCGCTTGATACATAACCACTATAATACCGTGTACCCTCGCAATCGTTCCCGCTGTCCGGGGTACCCAAGATGCATGAATAAAATCTGATACTAACACCCCCAATGCCCTTTCGACATCATCCGGGTCCGTCCCCCACGTCTAAACTAAGGACACATAAGGGAGACAAACCCCTCCCCACCCACCTAAAAAGTCTACTGAGCCAACAGCGCACGGCTTCTAACCGCTCGCAAAAATAAATCGCATGAAAAACAGTTTCTTCAATAACACAATCACTACAGGACGGAATATCACGTAACCGTCGTGTACACAAAACAGGCCCGGACGGCAAGATGTTATGAAAAAATTTATATACCGTTTCACGAACTACGGGTCGCAACGAAAGATCCACGAGACGGTTCCAAATATCAGCCCAAGTGTACAACGGAAACTGACTACAGACCGGTGCCACGTCAGCTTCCATAGTCGCCCGAACTAAAATATGCAATTTACACGCTCGCGAATTTGAAACCACTGTAAGCACGCGCAACATATCCACGCATATATGGCGATCACGCCCCTTAACACACTCGCACAGGTATTGATACGTCTCACTAACTGGATTACCTGCCAGTCGCAGGTATTGCACATATGTATGCTTGACAAAAAGAGCAAGCATTGATGCATGAAAATCTAATAATCCCAAACCTCCCTTGCGAGCACTTAAACTAACCACACTGCGACGTAACCAGCAACAACAACTTCCCCAGATAAACCGAAAAACACACACCAATAAACGTGTCTCATCTCTTGGACACAACAAGGACACACGCACTACATGCCACACTTTAGCATATAGGATGGAATTATTAACTATCACCCGCTGATGGAGAGTTAACCCATGTAACCGACACGCCGGATAACGTTATCAACCACCATCTTGGAATTGAGCGCACGTCCTTCAGTTCTACTAGCTGTATGAATTATCCCGCATATTTTCAAAGATTCACGCACAACCCACGGACTCTCCACGGAGAATGGACCTCGTTGCCACGGCCCTAAAAGTAAGAGTCCAGACTTATCCTAATTACATATCATACCCGTAGCCTCGCTAAAAGTGGTCACAATGCGATCTACGGAAGACAAACAACCGGCATCTGTAAGCATGAGCGTTGTATCATCAACATAGCCAACAATATGGATAGGACTACCGCACTGCCCATTACATGGATGCTGCTCACACCCCGGCTGCCAGTGCCCTATGTAATGGCTCTTGATAAATAGCAAATAAAATTTGTGATAACGGGCACCCCTGGCGAATCCCATGATGCAAATATACAGATGTACCTAACTTCCCGTTTACATGGACGCACAAACTCAGGTCAGTATACAAAGACATAACCCACTTAACAATCGTTCGTGCGAAACCCAGCTGCTCCATTATCGTTTTCAACACAAGATGATCAACGTTATCAAATGCAGCCTTCCAGTCTAACGCCAAAATCCCTCCACCCCTACCCATTTCACTTTGGTGGTCGCAAACAAAATCACCAAGGACCTTTTGGCATGGAAATATAAACTCATATGCAGTATAATGTGATCCTTTATTGACAACGTTTCGCCCACACAGCGGGCTTTTTCAAGTCACAAACAGATCTACCTGGGGTGGAAGGTATGCGAGTATTTATAGTCAGTATTTTCTAAACTCCACTATCCTCGTCACTTCATCAGAGACTGCAGACGACGGGCATTAAACATCTTCAACACTCCCAGAGAAGACACTGCCGAGAAGAGATACATAGCCCTCCCCACAACTCCATTGCCAAACACGTTTCCAACATCTTTTCCTATACCTCATTCCAAGTATCTACCTCCACAACCACGACCATCAAGGGCATTACCAGTGATAGACAGGACAAGCTTCCACCCCTCTACATGGTTTCATGCATGGAAGGAGCGTGCATCATTGCATAGCCACCTTTCTCACCCTGCACACTGACAGCTCCTACACTACCTTCCTTGACCTTAAATCCGCTTTCGATGTAGCCAACCGACATGTAATAATTAGTGAACTTGCCAGAATGGATGTTGGAGGATGGCTTCTCCGCTGGATTAAAGGCTACCTGTCCAACAGAAAATCGTCTGTGTTGTTCCAGGGACATAGAAGTGTAACTAAAGACTTTGAGTTAGGAACCCCACAGGGAGGTGTGCTCAGTCCCACACTGTTCAATATTCTAATTAATGCATTACTTTAATGCTATGCCTAGTCAGCCCCATAATTATGTGATTAGTTTTTGCTGAGATATAATGATTCACACCACCGGATTCTCCAACACCCAAAACATTCTTAATCATGTACTAGCCTCGTGTCAGGACCTGGGGTTGATAATCTCTACTGATAAAACAAAGATACTCAATAGGCGTCCTCCTCGACAGAGAGGCACAGTTCGTCAGATCCAATTGCATGATGGGTCTCTTCTAGAATATGTACGCAGATACAGGTATCTAGGCTTTGAGGTTCCACTACTTGGACCTGTTGTAACAAGACTTTGTCGCCAATACAAAGAACGACTAAGAGCACTTAGAGTTGTGGCAGGGCTTCACCCCAGGTATGGTGCTAATGTTAAAATTGTGAAAATGATGTATCTTGCTTATATTAGATCATTGGTTGATTATGCTGCGCCACTACTTGCTCTTGTGTCTGACTGGAAGCTTGGAGGGCTGGAAAAACTGCAGAACGAAGCAATGAGGATCATCCTAGGATGCCCTCGTACTGCCAAAATTTTAAATATGCAAAAAGAACTTGATATTCCAAGCATCAGAGATCGTGTTACTGAAGAAATATCCTAATTGGGGTTAATATGCTCAGGCAAGCTCATTCAAACCCCTGCACAGAAGCCCTCCAAACTTTCCTCAGCACTGGTGAACACTCCTCCAGATGGATCGAAAAGACTGGAACCGACCTCCGCATGAATCAATACATGATCTATGTCAAGTAAGGCAACAGCGGCACTTCTCCGCTCCATGGAATATTACCCTATTCCAAACTACCATTCCTCCATTTCCCCCAAACTACTTCTTAAATCACAACCAAAACTTCGCCTTGAAGCCAAACATGAGGCCTTAAGCTGTATTGATAACTTAGTCACACAGCACACACTCTCGCAAATTATTTACGTTGATGGTTCTGTTCACCAATCCACTGGTGCAGCTGGTAGTGCTGCTGTTGTCGTACAGAGTGATGGCTCTCTTAAAGAAATTGGAGCACGCATCAATAATTGGGCCTCTACCCTTCAGACAGAACTGTTTGCCATACTCCTTGCACTGAAATGCATCTATGTATCAAAGATTGACAGTTTAATTGTAACTGATTCTCTGTCATCCCTAAAATGCTCTCAACTCATTAAGCATAAATTGTGGCATGCTTGTGTCAGAAGCCAGACACAGGTATGGTAGGATTGTGGACAGTGGAGTCAGAGTGCACATGCTGTGGATTCCATCTCACATTGGTCTTCAGATGCATGATAGAACTGAAAATTGGCTAAGCTGTATGCTTTCAAAGAGGGAGTAGATTACAATCTTGGCTTGTCAGGTAGTAGTTTGAGAACAATAATACGAAAAGAACTTCAGCTTGAATTTTATGGACTTAAGGCTCAGGGAGAATTGACACCAGTGAGTCCATCTATCATCATTCTATCATGCAGGAGGAGCCACATGTCTATGGTGCATCCAACAAAATAAGCAGACTCTTGGATGTCACTACCGCCCGGCTCCGGCTGGGTTACAAGTATCTTTGGCAGGTTAAATCACCACCACCAGATGTAGACCAAACGAAATGTAAACTTTGCCAGATGGATTATTGTCACACCCTGCGTCATTATGTACTGGAGTGCGATAAAATTAATGAATTTAGAAACAACTCACTCAGAAGTGTTCAAGAAATGGCTAAGTTTTTATCCACAGTGGTACATTACAGACCATTCTGGAGAAATACCCTGACTTTGCTAGCTGTAAATAAAGCATTACCACATATGTGCATGTGTGGTGTGTGTTTGTGTGTGTGTGTTGTGTGTGTGTGTGTGTGTGTGTGTGTGTGTGTGTGTTTGTGTGTATGTGTAGAGTGTGTGAGTGTGTGTGTGTGTGTGTGTGTGTGTGTGTGTGTGTGTGTGTGTGTGTGTGTGTGAGTATGAGTGTGTGTGTGTGTATGAGTGTGTGTGTGTGTGTGTATGAGTGTGTGTGCGTGTGTGTGTATGAGTTTGTGTATGTGTGTGTGTGTGTGTGTGTGTATGTGTGTGTGTGTGGTGTGTGTGTGGTGTGTGTGTGTGTGTGTGTGTGTGCGTGTGTGTGTGTGTGTTTGTGTGTGTGTGTGTTGTGTTATGTGTGTGTGTGTATGAATTTGTTATGTGTGTGTGTGTGTGTGTGTGAGAGAGAGAGACTCAGCAATCAACATTTGCACCAATAACTCACTACAGTTGTGACCGGGTGTGGAAGCGTGAATTGCTCATTACTCTAAAATTTGTTCATGATTGCAGCCATGTATAAACGTAAGTAACCATTCTTACAGTATTCATTACCTTTGTAACTTGTGAGTTCATTACCTTTGTAACTTGTGAGTTCATTACCTTGTACCTAGTTCAGCCATCAAAACTTTGGAGCCTGGTCCCTGGACCCATTGTGTACCTCTGTAATCTGTAAATACCTTTGTAACTTGTCATGATTGTGACTAGACCTACCTGGAGTTCATTACCTTTGTAAATTGTGAGTTCATTACCTTTGTAAATTGTGAATTCATTACCTCTGTAACTTGCTCAGCTATCAAAACTTGAGGCCCAGTCCCTGGGCCCATTATGTACCTCTGTAATCTTTTGACTACCGCCCACAGGATGGGTATGTGGTGCATAATAAACATATTAAACTAACCTCTGCAGGGGTATGCATAATCCCTTGTAATGACTGCAACAAATTATAGGTGGGCGAAACATCAAGGGACCTCCAAACACGTATTTCAGAACACCAATACACAAGCAGGTCTGACGATACAAGGAATGCCTGTGTACAACACCGTAATTCACACAGCCACTTGATAAACTACAGAAACTTAAATTGACATGAGTAATCACAGTAATCATATGAAAGACATTAACGCAACTCCTAGTGTGACCATTTGTCATGTTGGGGGGGTATTGCGACCCCTGAATGGGTCACAATGTATATAATGTGTATTACCTGTTCATATAATTTTATATTGCATATATTTGCGATAATAGCCAAATCGTAAATATATTGCTATATATTATTATTTGACTTATTTATATTTATTAGGTAGGATGAAACATTTTTATATATTATTCAGTGCTTGTAGTTCGAGAGTGTTAAGTAGCAGACAGCATTGTCTAACTACCAGTTCTGCTTGTTTCCCTGCTGGCTTCTCTGTGTTGCTGAGCAGCAGCAGTTCACGGAGTCACGTGATCGGAGGGTGTGATCACACCTTGTCTGGAGTAGTCTGTCTGGGCTGCGCTCTCTATTGTCTGTTGGATGTTCTCAGAACAAGACGTGCCTAGCTCTCCCTTGCTGGCCCTTGTTGGAAGATCATCTCTGCCGCTTTCTTGTTCTTGGTTCTGTGCAACTCTGTTCACAGAATATTGCTTAGACTTAGTGATTTTCGACTTTGTACTGAGGTTGTGTGTCACATAGACACTCTGAGTAACTCAGGTCCTGAGCTGTAGTTTCTGACCTAATTTGTACTGGTATCTATGCGCTGTCACAGTCGGGGATTTTCTTATGCTGAACTTAGATTCAGTAGTATGGGAGTTTTGTGACTTTTGTGGAAGATCTGCAGATGGTCCCTACTTAGTGTCGTTATATTATCTCCTTGTTCCTGATTCTGTGTCGCTGTTGCTTGTTATATTGTTGTTGGGCTTATCAGTCATTTTTATTGTACAAGCAAGATGTTCTGATTGCCAGGTTGGTCAAGAAGTTATTTTATGTGAGGACTTTTAGTCAGTCACGGGTTAAGTCTAGTCGAGTCTTGAGACATAGCGAACTACTTAAAGCACTTACACACATACACACTTACTTGTATATATTTGTATTATGTTATTAAATGTTAACAAAGTGCCAGAAGGTACTTATAAGTCATAGAGATGTGTTATGTGCCTTCAGCACAATACTACTGTACACGAGAGAAGTGATTATTATTAATTTGTTTATATTGACTAATTTCATTTAATTTGATAATATACGCCTAGACAACTTTAATAAATAAACTAAAAAAAAAAAAAAAAAAAAAAGACTACCATCCCCACGAGCCCCTTTGGGGTGGGGCAGATGGCAGACCAGAGGCCTAGCTTTTCCCTACAAACCCCGTGAGGGCGGGGACTGTGGCTAGGCCTGGGGACAGTTGGTCCCAAAGATGAGGGGGTACTTGTACCTCCTCCCATGGGAGACTTAGGTCTCGAGACACTCCCCAGATAGGGAGCCAAGGCCGGGTCACCACTACTTGGAAAAGACCCGGGCCGGGAGAATACCGGCGAATAAAAAAAAAATAAATGAACTTATTAAATTTTAATTTCTTTAGTTAGTAGCCTACCAGTTGTAATACTGAAGCACTATGGAATCTTACTGAATTCTAATGATAATTGGACCAGGATACTGACTAACTGTTACGAAAACCCAGTAACAGGCTGGATGCTAGAAGGGCAGTCCTTTCTAGTATTACCTGGAGATCTCTATGCTTATAAGAAATCGTTTTTTTTTTTTTGTAACAGAAGGTGGTCAGTCCCTCAACAATTTTGAAATCAATTTTTCAAACAGCCACAGTTATTGGCTGTTTGATTGCAATTTGTTTTACCAATGAGAGTGCTCGTTCCTTCCCCGAACGACAGCTGAGTGGACATATGTGATTGGCTGAGTATTCAGAGCCTCCTCAGCCAATAGGGCGCATGCAAGCTCCAGCATCTCGCTGATTGGTTGTTATCAGTATAGTTAAGGGGTCAGCTGCACTGTGATTGGAGGAGATACCATCAACAATATTCTTTGTTTATGTTTAATAATTTCAAATAACTTTATTATGAAGCATAGATATACAATAGTAGCTCTTCTAGTTATCCTACTTGATAATTAGAAGACTCCATCTAGGTGAAGATGTCTTGGGTGAACTCCAACTAAGTGAAGATGTCTTGGGTGAACTCCAACTAAGTGAAGATGTCTTGGGTGAACTCCAACTAACTGAAGATGTCTTGGGTGAACTCCAACTAAGTGAAAATATCTTGTGTGAACTCCAACTAATTGAAGATGTCTTCAGGAAACTCCATCTAGGTGAAGACGAACATAAATTACTTAATACCTGTGAAAGTGTCTTAAGGGAAGCTAATCTGCATCATGATGTCTTGAAGATATCTTGAAAACAGTAGACGTAGCTGTGGCAGGCATCAAGAAATGTCAACGAGACGTCACTTAATAAATACTGACATCAGCACAGCCTCTGAAGATCTCCTGGTTGCCACATCCCAGAGCTTCAGTGCCATTGTCACAAGTGCCCCAACTGTTTGCTGTAAGTATATCACTACTTGTTACAACTTTCCTCTAGCAATTACTCATTTACATTAATAATAATATTAATAATAATGATAATAACAAGAACAATAATAATGGCACCTTACCAGTGTGGTAGTGCCACTGCAGAACACACTGACTGCACACTACATCATCTGGTAGTCTAACAGTGGTGTAGTGCCACTCAGGATCCTGTTGAAAATAATAACAAAATTATCTGCTAGCAGGAATAGCCTGGCTAATCAGCTCTTGACCCCCAAAAATATCCTCCAGGGAAGTTTTCTCTATTACTCCTGACTGAAGGGTAATGTATCAACAAAGGGGAGATTACCTGTAGTCTGGGGAGATGAGAGTGATGGGGTTTAGATCCAAGGAAATGGGGCTGCACCTTCCCAGAGCTGGGTTAATAGGCAGACCAGCTACTGGTCTGCCAATTAACAGAGTTACTGACCAAACAGGGGCACTGAACAAGTATTTTAAATGATTAGGGGTCTGAGGTGATCAGATAATAGTGGAAGCCTGTCTGAAATGATCAGATAACAGTGGAAGCCTGTCTGAGGTGATCAGATAATAGTGGAAGCCTGTCTGAGGTGATCAGAAAGCAATGGGAGCCTGTCTGAGATGATCAGATAACAATGGGAGCCTGACTGAAATGATAAGATGTCAATGGGGGTCTGTCTGGGCTGATCAGATATTAATGGGATTCTGTCCAGAATGATCAGAAGACAATGGGGGTCTATCAGAGATGAACAGATAATGGGAGCCTGTCCAGGATAATCAACTTTTTCTGTTGGGTATGGGATGGCAGCCAATACTAACATGGTAAGACTCACCTCAGCATAGATGTATTGCTTAGTGCCAGTTCCATCAGCCAGCTGGAGCAGGTGCTGGTCCAGGCAATCCTGAGTGATGATCTTGGTGATGTTGTTATTGACACAGAGGCGGAACTCAAAGTGACCCAGGTGGTTCTTGGTGAGATCCACCTCCACTGTGACCTCCTAGTGATGCATAGTGTTGCAAAGTGAGAAGACAAGATGCTTTAGAGATCTGTTGGGATTAACCCGGAGGTTTGTTATCTCCCAGGATAATCCAGTTAAGTTACTGCATCACCGGGTACTGTCTGGCTTATTTCCAGTGGGGTACTTTCAGTCTTGTACCTCAGGATGCCATCCACACACCAGTCAACAGTTACTTGTGTTATTTTTTCAAAGAAACTTTCTTTTTTTAGAAATTAAAATACACAACTATTACTGTGAATATTCACTGCTGTGAGGAATCGAGTTCTTGATCTGTATGTCATCTAATGTCAAAAATTGTACTTATTAACTTACTAGACTATAACCCAAATAATTCTTATAAACATATACAATGATATATTTAATCTACTTACATATACAGTCATTATATAGTCATTGGTTGTATCTTGTGTGTATACATTAATGACTTTCAATACGTATATGTAGTGTTTGCTGCCCTTATAATCTTAAGTTAGGATTAAGTTTACCCAAACTGGACTTTGTGGCTGTATTCAAGTGTTATCCATTTCTGTATAAACACTGTCATTTGGAAATAAACTTTGAATCTGAAAAGGTACCTATTTAGTGCTAGATAAACAGTGACAGCAGCAGCAGTATGTGTTAGGAGAGTTACCCATACGTCTCACCCTACCCAGGATGCCACCCACAACAGTTATCTAGCACTGATTACTGATGACTGATTTATTAACTTATAGGCTCTGCTCTCAGGTTATTAGTCCACTCATCCAAAATCTTTTCTTTACGGGATTTATCTAACAGCATGGTTGATCTGCTGTTATTGGATCTTGATCCAAGGCATCAATGGACGATCAGCATGGGTTTAGAGCATTCTAACTACAGCCGACCCATGGTGTAATTAGCAGTGATGGTGCCATAGGTAGTTACCTGTCCCATTGTGTAGTTAGCCACTATTGTGCCAGTACCATAGGTGCCACCAGCCTCGTTATCCCTGGGTTGTGGGTCAGCCCAGTTGTCACCACACACTCCACACTGACCATCGTTCTGTAGGTATTGTACCTGTGTAAGAGTAAGGTACATAGTGAGTGTATCATCCAGGGTACACAGGTACTGTACCTGTGTGAAAGTGAGAGAAACAGCTTCTCAGAGAGAACAAGAAGCATCATCCGTGGAAAAAGAAAGAGAACTCCAGACTCAACAAGTGGAAATTGACCTGTAAGACTGAATTGAAGGTGAAAAAGATGAGAGTAGATATATCAACTGTCGAGACTACCAGTTGCTTCATTGTATTACCAAGCAGAAGTTGTTCATCTATCCCTAAGACTAGGTTGAAGGATATAATGAAAATGGTATACAATACTGATGAGTTGACGAGTAAGACACATGTGCAGCCATTGGGTATCTTAACTGTCAACAATTAAGATACCCATCTGT
Source organism: Cherax quadricarinatus (assembly GCF_026875155.1). Classification (NCBI taxonomy): domain Eukaryota; kingdom Metazoa; phylum Arthropoda; class Malacostraca; order Decapoda; family Parastacidae; genus Cherax; species Cherax quadricarinatus. Next base: position 31,016,103 of record NC_069451.1, on the reverse strand, counting down.
TCCACATGTGGCTTACTAGGATGAAGAATGTAGCTAGTGATTTAGGGAGAATCATGGCTAGTTAAGGAAGCACAGATCAGACTGTTATGTGCCTCGGTGTTGAAGGTAATGATGTCGGGAAGCGTAGAGGAGAAAACTTGCTTAGCAGTTGAAGGTGAGTGTTAGATGTAATTACCAAGACTAGGCAAGTGTATCACCTAGGGAAGAGTAGCACCTAGGATGGGTAGTAAAATGAGGTACTTGAAGCAAGGGGAAGGTTGGTGTTACAATACACAGGTCTTCAATATAGAAATAGATCTACCAGTCTTTGAGGGACAAGACAGGAACATGAAACTACAGATATAGTCAGAATAAATTACCAGGCTTGTGACATCATGGATCTTTGTAACAACAAGTCTCTGTAACAAGAAGTCTCTGTAACAAGTCTCTCTAACAACAAGTCTGTGTAACAACAAGTCTCTGTAACAACAAGTCTCAGTAATAACAAGTCCTAGTAACGCCAGTTGTGAACCTCTGTTTTGGCTGACATTCTCACAAGAGGAGCTTTAAACCAGGCTGTTGTGGGTAGCAGTACTCACTCCAAAACCTCCACAGAAGAGTTCGTTGTCATCGTAGTTGACGGGAGTGTTGAAGCCTTTCCTCCAAGCTGATGACCTGGACACTGGCTCCATCAATCGCCCATGAGCGTCCACCCATCTTGCCGCCCACAGCACGCCCACCGCCAACAGGAAGATACTCATGCCCATCACGGCTATGCAGAGAGTGTACAAGCAAGGTACAGAGTGCCTGGTAATCCGGGGCAAGCAAGGGTACTTATCTGTTGTGATAGCAAGGTCGACCCACTGGAAATTGGGGTCATACAGGGACAGTGGCACTCAGCGTTCCTGTGAACACCTGGTGGCAGCCAAGTACGTACCCAGGGTACTTGCTGGACCTAGTAGCACCCAAGTACGTACAGAACGTACTTGTTACACCTGGTAGCACTCAGGTACGTACCCGGGGTATATGCTAGACTTCGTAGCATGTAGGTACGTACCCAGGGTGCTTGTGAACACCTGATAACACCCAAGTACGTACAGAGGGTACTTGTTACACCTGGTGGCACCCAGGTAAGTACCCAGGGTGCTTGTGAACACCTGGTGGTACTCAGGTACCCACCCTGGGTACTTGCTACACCTGGTGGTATCCAGGTACGTAACCTGGGTACTTGTTACATCTGGTAGCACGCAGGTACGTACCCAAGGTTCTTGTGAACATCTGGTAGCAGCCAGGTAAGTACCCAGGGTACTCACTACACCCGGTGGTACCCAGGTACGCAACCTGGATACTTGTTACACCTAGTGGTATCCAAGGTACTTGCTACACCTTGTAGTACCTAGGGTACTTGTGAACACCTGGTGGTACCCAAGGTACTTGCTACACCTGGTGATACCCAAGGTACTTGTTACATAAGAACATAAGAACATAAGAAAGGAGGAACACTGCAGCAGGCCTGTTGGCCCATACTAGGCAGGTCCTTTACAATTCATCCCACTAACAAACATTTGACCTACCCAATTTTCAATGCTACCCAAGAAATAAGCTCTGATGTGCAAGTCCCACTCAAATCCAACCTATCCCACTCATGTATTTATCCAACATTAATTTGAAACTACCCAAAGTCCTAGCCTCAATAACCCAACTAGGTAGACTGTTCCACTCATCTACTACCCTATTTCCAAACCGATACTTTCCTATGTCCTTTCTAAATCTAAACTTATCTAATTTAAATCCATTACTGCGGGTTCTCTCTTGGAGAGATATCCTCAAGACCTTGTTAATATCCCCTTTATTAATACCTATCTTCCACTTATACACTTCGATCAGGTCTCCCCTCATTCTTCGTCTAACAAGTGAATGTAACTTAAGAGTCTTCAATCTTTCTTCATAAGGAAGATTTCTAATGCTATGTATTAATTTAGTCATCCTACGCTGAATGTTTTCTAACGAATTTATGTCCATTCTGTAATATGGAGACCAGAATTGAGCTGCATAATCTAGGTGAGGCCTTACTAATGATGTATAAACCTGCAGTATGACCTCTGGACTTCTGTTGCTTACACTTCTTGATATAAATCCCAGTAATCTATTTGCCTTATTACGTACGCTTAGGCATTGCTGTCTTGGTTTAAGGTTGCTGCTTACCATAACCCCCAAGTCCTTTTCGCAATCTGTATGGTTAAGTTCTACATTATTTAACTTATAAGTGCTAGGGTTATGGACACTCCCGAGCTTCAGAACCTTGGATTTATCTACATTGAATTGCATCTGCCACTTTTCTGACCAAGAGTAGAGTTTGTCTAAATCCTCCTGAAGTTCCCTAACATCTACGTTTGAATCAATTATCCTACCTATCTTCGTGTCATCGGCGAATTTGCTCATATCACTAGTAATTCCTTCATCAAGATCATTGATATATATACAACAACGGGCCCAAGACTGATCCCTGTGGAACGCCACTTGTTACTGATCCCCACTCGGATTTAACCCCATTTATGGACACTCTTTGCTTCCTGTCTGTGAGCCATGATTCGATCCACGAGAGCACCCTTCCCCCAATGCCATGAGCTGCTACTTTCTTCAACAGTCTTTGGTGCGGAACTCTATCAAATGCCTTACTAAAATCTAAGTAAATAATATCAAATTCTTTATCGTGGTCAACAGCCTCAAAAGCTTTACTGAAGAAAGTTAATAAATTAGTTAGACAAGACCGGCCTCTTGTGAATCCATGCTGAGTATCATTAATCAAGCTATGCTTATCGAGATGGCTTCTTATAATCTCAGCTATAATTGACTCTAGTAATTTGCCTACAATTGAGGTCAGGCTTATTGGGCGGTAATTTGACGGTAACGACTTGTCCCCTGTTTTAAAAATAGGAATTACATTAGCCATCTTCCACATATCAGACACTGCACCTGTTTGAAGAGATAAATTAAAAATATTAGTTAATGGTTCACAGACTTCCATTTTGCATTCCTTTAGAACCCTTGAAAAAACCTCATCAGGACCCGGTGACTTATTTTGCTTCAGTCTGTCTATCTGCTTCACAACCATTTCACTAGTGACTGTGATGTTACATAATTTATCTTCTTCTGATCCACTATAAAAATTAATTACCGGAACACTACTAGTGTCTTCCTGTGTAAAAACCGAGAGAAAATAATTATTTAAAATCGAGCACATTTCATTCTCTTTGTCAGTAAGATGCCCATAGTTATTTTTAAGGGGACCTATCTTATCTCTGACTTTTGTTCTATATACCTGATGGTACCCAGGGTATTTGTGAGAATCTGGTGATACCCAAGGTACTTGCTACACCTGGTGGTACCTAGGGTATTTGTGAACACCTGGTGATACCCAAGGTATTTGCTACACGTGGTGGTGAAAATAAATGGTATAAAATACCGACACAATGGAAATATAAACACATATGCAGTATAATGTGATTCTTTATTAACAACGTTTCGCCCACACAGTGGGCTTTATCAAGTCACAAACAGATCTACCTGGGTGAAATATACGTGAGTATTTATAGGATGGGAATGCTGGGTCAGGTGGAGAAAGCTGCATGTGGCAATCTTCCGAGTAGATAGTCTAAAACCTTGGGTAGCTTTTAAAAGAGATTGGATAAGTATATGAGTAGATCTTCTGCAGTGTTCCTCCATTCTTATGTTCTTATGTGGGACAGTGATGAAGAAGTTTCTTGGCGAGGGGTTCAGTTATGTTATAGAAGCCGTTGTTCTGGTTGAAGTTGTTGGATATACAGATAAGTGATGATTCCAGGATTCTTCGGTATTGAGTGTTGTCTTCTCTGGCGATAAGTCTTGTGTTTCTGTAGTTGATTAAATGGTTGTGTGAATTTCGGTGTTGAACACAAGCATTCTTTGAATCATCAGATCTGCCTGTGTACTGGTGTTCTGAAATACGTGTTTGAAGGTCTCTATGTTTCGCCCACGTATAATTTGCTGCAGTCATTACAAGGGATTATGTATACCCCTGCAGAGGATTGAAGCTTGTCCTGTCTATTACTGGTAATGTCCTTGATGGTGGTGGATGTGGAGGTAGATACTTGGAATGAGGTTTAGAAAATATGTTGGAAACGTGTTTGGCAATGGAGTTGGTGGGGAGGACTATGTATCTCTTCTCGGCAATGTCTTCTCTGGGTGTGTTGAAGATGTTTAATGCCCGTCGTCTGCAGTCTGTATTAAAGTGACGAGGATAGTGAAGGTTAGAAAATACTTGTTCAATTACAGTGCGTTCTTCCTCAAGGAACTCATTACTGCAGATTCTGAGTGCACACAGGAAAAAGCCTATAATTACACAATGTTTAGTTTTGGTGTCGTGGTGAGAGTAGAAGTGGAGAAGATCGTGTTCATGGTGAGCTTTGCAGAGAAGAACATCAAGGAAAGGAAGAGTGTTGTCGATTTCTTCTTCAAGTGTGAACTGGATTGAGGGCTCGACATGGTTGAGCTTGTGTTGGAGAGCTTGAACGTGAAGCGTCTGGGAGTTATGATGAGAATGTCGTCAATATAACGGAGCCAGGTGACAGACAAGGGAATAATGGTGGAATAATGTTCCATGTATAGGTTCTCCAGTACGGCACTGAGTGGCAAACCCATGGGTAGTCCTAAAGTTTGCTGAAAGAGGCGATTTTCGAAAGAGAAACACGTAAAGCCAACACATAGTTCAATAAGGCCTATGAAATCGCTGGCTGGAATAGGAATGTCAAGTGAATCGTCAATTTTCCTGCACAAGAGATCGATGGCTTGTGTAGTAGGTACTTTGGTGAATAGGGAAGTTACGTCAAGGCTGCAGAGTTTCTTGTTACTGATGTTGATGTTGCGAATGTGATTGAGAAGATCATCCAAGTGTTTGAGATGTGCTGGACTGATAGTGCCCAAGAATTTAGAGAGGTGTTTAGCAAGAAACCTTGAGAGTTGGTGGGGAGCACTGCCTATTCCCGAGGATATGGGCCTCACTGGGATACCTGGTATTGCAACCCCTGAATGGTTCACAATGAATATAATGTATATTACCTGTTCATATAATTTTATATTGCTTATATTTGCGATATTAGCTAAATCGTAAACATATTGCTTTATATTATTATTTGACTTAATTATATTATTAGGTAGGATGTAACATTTATATATTATTCAGTGCTCATAGTTCGTGAGTGTTAAGTAGCTGACAACGTTGTCTAACTACTGTAATTTTCACTCTGCTCGTTACGCTTCTGTGTTGCTGGGCAGCAGCAGTCCACGGAGAGTCACGTGATCAGGGTGGTGGGTGATCACATCTCACCTGGAGGAGAGTCTGTCTGGCCTGCACTAGTGATTGTCTGTTTGATGTGTCTTCCAACAAGACGGCCTCTCCAACTTTCCCTTGATGGCCCTTGTTGGAAGATCGTCTCTGTCTTTTTCTTGTTGTTGGTTCTGTGTAACTCTGTTCACAGAACATGGCCTAGACTTAGTGATTTTTCGACGTTGTACCGAGGTTGTGTGTCGCATAGACACTTTGAGAAACTCAAGTCCTGAGCTATAGCTTCTGACCTAATTTGTACTGGTATCTGTGTACTGTCACAGTCGGGGATTTTCTAATGCTGAAATTCAGTAGTATGGGAGTTTTGTGACTTTTGTGGAGGATCTGCAGATGGTCCCTACTTAGTGTCCTTATATTATCTCCTTGTTCCTGATTCTGTGTCGCTGTTGCTTGTTAAATTGCTGTTCGGCTTAACAGTCGCTTTATTGTTCAAGCAAGCTGTTCTGATTGCCAGGTTGGTCAAGAAGTTAGTTTATGTTAGGACTTTTAGTCAGTCACTGGTTAAGTCTAGTCGAGTCTTGAGACATAGCGAACTACTTAGAGCACTTACACACATACACACAAATTTACTTATATATATTTGTATTAAGTTATTAAATGCTAACAATGTACCAGACGGTACTTAAAAGCCATAAAGACGTGATATGTACCTTCAGCACAATACTACTGTACACGAGAGAAGTGTAGGAACTTGTATCCTATATTATATTCAATTTATTACTATAATTTACTTTGATATTATAAGCCTAGACAACTTTATTGTTATTAATAAACTTATTAAATTTTAATTTCTTTAGTTAGTAGCCTACCAGTTGTAATCCTGAAGCACTATTGAATCTTATTAAATTCAAATTGATAATTGGACCAGGATACTGACTACTTGTTACAAAAACCCAGTAACAGGCTGGATGCTAGGGCAGTCCTTTCTAGTATTCACTGGAGATCTCTATCATTATTAGATATCACATTTTTTGTAACACCTGGCTTGTGAGTTTTTAGCAGGCCGTGCATTCTGGCATGTCTAGGATTGCTGGGAATGGTGTGCAGAAGTTTCTTCCCTTGTTCTGAGTCCCTCAGAATGCGGCGAGTCCTGTGAAGAAATGTTTTGGTAAGGTTGTCCACTTGGTTAGTTGTGAGAGGTTTGTAGGTATCTGGGTCATTGAGTATATTGAGCATTTTGTTCCTGTAATCGTCAATGTTCATGATTACGACACCACCTCCTTTATCAGCGGTGGTGACCTTGATGGTCGTGCCTTCTGCTAAAGGTTCAAGTGCGATGATATAACGTCGAGGTATGACTTTGGAGCTGTGTTGAGATGGCCGCTGAGATGATGCCTTGAAGATAGCCTATTTGGAAGTCGGAGTCATTGTGTCTGTAGTTTTTAGCGATGAAACTGAGGTCTTGTTTTGGTATCGTAATTCCTGTTGCAAATTTGAGGCCTAAGCTGAGGGTTTCAGTTTCTGTGGTTGACAGTGGATGAGATGAAAGATTCTGAATAATTTCAGCTCTTCCTAAACTTTTCCAACGACTAGGGTTCTGGCTTGGAGAAAAGCTTCCTTTGTAGCATTGTATAGTGTATAGAAGGCTATCATATTAATAGCTCTCTGGGTTTCCCCAGTCCGCAGATCATAAGTGTTCTCTAAGCCCATTGTAATCTGCTAAGCAAAAATCTGGGACCGTTACTGAGTTGTTCTTACTATCATGATGTCATTTAATGCTAAAGGTGAACATTAAAATGGTATAAAATACCGACAGGTTGTTAGGTAAGACACATATGCAACATTTAGGTATCTTTATTATGAAACGTTTCGCCTACACAGTAGGCTTCTTCAGTCAAATACAGAAAAGTTGATAGAAGCAGAAGATACTTGAAGACGATGTAATCAGTCCATCACCCTTAAAGTTTTGAGGTGGTCAGTCCCTCAGTCTGGAGAAGAGCATTGTTCCATAGTATGAAACAATCAATTTTTCATACCCCTCTGAAAATTCTATCCAGACAGACTCTGTACGCCTTATTTCAGACTTTATAAAAGCTTTTATGCAACAATTTAAACGATCTCGGACATAGAGTGCCACCCCGCCCCCCTTTCCGATACTTCTATCCACTTGGAACAATTTAAAACCCTGAATGGGACATTCAGAAGGCATGTCCCGATTTTTCGTATTAAACCACGTTTCAGTTATGGCAAAAATCAATGTTACCCGCACTTGCAACTAATCTCAAATCGTCCATCTTATTTCTCGCACTACGAGTATTGGTGTAATATGTGTTTAGAAAACCTCCCTTCTCTTTTCTCTTCCTGCTGATTTTCGTTCCTCCACTATACCCGCCACTGTCCCTGTCATGTAGTGCCACTGGCTCTCCAATATTCACCGATAATTTTACCTCATTTTGCCTATTACTGGTTTCTCTAAAACTCACACTACAGCTACACTCAGAATTCATTGATATTCCACTAAAACCTATACCACTATCTATTTCTTGTTTAAAGGCCTAACAGCTCCCTCCATTGTGTTGGCCAGTGCTCCCACACCACACCTAGATAAGTGAACCCCATCCCTGGCATACATGTCATTTCTGCCATAGAAGAGGCCCCAGTTGTCTATAAATGTAACTGAATTTTCCTTACAGTGTTTGTCCAGCCAGTAATGGACACCAATTGCCCTGGACAACCATTCATTTCCAACTGCTCGCCTAGGCAAAAATGCCACATATCACAGAGTTCCCACCCTTCTTCTTAATAATGTCTATTGCTGATTTATACCTTCTAACTAAATCCTCACTTCTCTGCTTGCTTACATCGTTGCCTCCAGCACTGAGGCAGATAACAGGATTGGTCCCATTATTATTCCTGATGTTGTCAAGCCGGCTAACAGTATCCTCCCTCCCAGCCCCAGGAGAGCAAATCCTCTGTGTCCTACTCCTGTCCTTCAAGCAGAATGCCCTGTCCATATACCTAACCTGACTATCCCCAACAACAACAATGTTTTTACCTTCCTTGGTGTCGTTCGTCGTGACGTTCCAAGTATTCGACTCACATTCGTCTGGTTGCACAGAAAAGAAGTTCGAAGTTACCACAGCAGTCTCTTTCTTCTTCGTCGTTTCTACCTCTCCATTCGTCTTCTTGATCATCAACGTCGTTCCATGCTGTCCGGCCACTGCCCAGGTGCCCTTCTTGACCTCAGGACTCACAACAAGAGGACTACGACGAATCTTCTTGTTTTCCTGTGTAAGTCGCCGTATTTCGAGGTTCGCTGTCTATCTGTCTCTTAAAAGTCAGGTGTAGAATTTATAGGTGTTAGCATAGGACTGTCAGTGTAGAACGGTCAGTGTACAACTGTCAGTGTAGGACTGTCACTGTACGACTCTCATTGTAGGACTGTCACTATAAGAGTCAGTGTAGGTCTGTCAGTGTAGGACTGTTAGTGTAGGACTGTCAGTGTAGGACTGTTACTATAGGACTGTCAGTATGAAATGTCAGTGTAGAACTGTGAGTGAAGAACTGTCAGTGTAGGACTGTCAGTACTCACCTATTTGTACTCACCTATTTGTGGTTGCAGGGGTCGAGTCTTAGCTCCTGGCCCCACCTCTTTACCGGTTGCTACTGGGCCCTCTCTCTCCCCGCTCCATGAGCTTTATCAAACCTCGTCTTAAAACTGTGTATGGTTCCTGCCTCCACTACGTCATTTTCTAGGCTATTCCACTGCCTTACAACTCTATGACTGAAGAAATACTTCCTAATATCTCTCTGACTCATTTGTGTCTTCAACTTCCAATTGTGGCCTCTTGTTTCTGTGTCCCCTCCCTGGAACATCCTGTCTTTGTCCACCTTGTCTATTCCACGCAGTATTTTATATGTCGTTATCATGTCTCCCCTGACCCTCCTGTCCTCCAGTGTCGTCAGGCCGATTTCCCTTAATCTTTCTTCATAGGACATTCCCCTTAGATCTGGAACTAACTTTGTGGCAAACCTTTGTACTTTCTCTAGTTTCTTGACGTGCTTTATCAAGTGCGGGTTCCAAACAGGTGCTGCATACTCCAGTATGGGCCTGACATACACGGTGTATAGTGTCTTGAACGATTCCTTACTAAGGTGTCGGAATGCTGTTCTCAGGTTTGCCAGGCGCCCATATGCTGCAGCAGTTATCTGATTGATGTGTGCTTCCGGAGACATGCTCGGTGTTATACTCACCCCAAGATCTTTCTCCTTGAGTGAGGTTTGCAGTCTTTGGCCACCTAGCCTATACTCTGTCTGTGGTCTTCTGTGCCCTTCCCCTATCTTCATGACTTTGCATTTGGCAGGATTAAATTCGAGAAGCTATTTGCTGGACCAGGTGTCCAGTCTGTCCAGGTCTCTTTGAAGTCCTGCCTGGTCCTCATCAGATTTAATTCTCCTCATTAACTTCACATCATCTGCAAACAGGGACACTTCTGAGTCTAACCCTTCCATCATGTCGTTCACATACACCAAAAATAACACTGTGGGACCCCGCTCGTCACAGGTGCCCACTGTGATACATCATTACGTACCATGACTCGTTGTTGCCTCCCTGTCAGGCATTCTCTGATCCATTGCAGTGCCCTTCCTGTTATATGCGCTTGATGCTCTAGCTTCTGCACTAATCTCTTGTGAGGAACTGTGTCAAAGGCCTTCTTGCAGTCCAAGAAGATGCAATCAACCCACCCCTCTCTCTCGTGTCTTACTTCTGTTATTTTATCATAAAACTCCAGAAGGTTTGTGACACAGGATTTGCCTTCCGTGAATCCGTGCTGGTTAGCATTTATACTCTTGTTCCGTTCCAGGTGCTCCATCACTCTCCTCCTGATAATTTTCTCCATAATTTTGCATACTATACACGTCAATGACACAGGTCTATAGTTTAGTGCCTCTTTTCTGTCTCCTTTTTTAAAAATGGGAACTACATTTGCCGTCTTCCATACCTCAGGTAGTTGCCCAGTTTCCAGGGATGTGTTGAAGATTGTGGTAAGTGGCACGCACAACATATCTGCTCCCTCTCTAAGGACCCACGGGGAGATGTTGTCCGGTCCCATTGCCTTTGAGGTATCGATGTCCCTTAGCAGTTTCTTCACCTCCTCCTCATCTGTATGTATGTCGTCCAACACTTGTTGGTGTATTCCTTGCTGGTGTCCCCATCTGGTCTGTCCCCCAGAGTCCTTCCTGTCTCTACTGTAAATACTTCCTTAAATCTCGTGTTGAGCTCCTCACATACCTCTTGATCGTTTCTTGTGAGTTCTCCACCTTCTTTCCTCAGCCTTATCACCTGGTCCTTGACTGTTGTCTTCCTCCTAATGTGGCTATACAGCAGTTTCGGGTCAGATTTGACTTTCGATGCTACGTCGTGTTCATACTGTCGCTGGGCCTCCCTCCTTATCTGTGCATACTCGTTTCTGGCTCTTCTACTAATCTCCTTGTTTTCCTGGGTCCTATGCCTCCTGTACCTTTTCCATTCTCTGTTGCACTTAGTTTTTGCCTCCCTACACCTTCGGGTAAACCAAGGACTCGTTTTGGTCTTCCTATTATTTCTGTTTCCCTTGGGAACAAAACTTTCCTCTGCCTCCTTGCACTTTGTTGCCACATATTCCATCATCTCGTTTACTGATTTTCCTACCATTTCTCTGTCCCACTGAACCTCCTGCAGGAAGTTTCTCATACCTGTGTAGTCCCCCTTTTATAGTTTGGCCTGTCCCCTTCAGTTCCTGTTACCTTCTCCACTTGTAACTCTACTATATAATCAAAACTCAGAACCACGTGATCGCTAGCTCCAAGGGGCCTCTCGTAAGTGATGTCCTCAATGTCTGAACTGCTCAGGGTGAACACAAGATCCAGTCTTGCTGGCTCATCTTCCCCTCTCTCTCTGGCTGTGTCCCTGACATGTTGATGCATGAGGTTTTCAAGTACCACATCCATCATCTTGGCTCTCCATGTTTCGGGACCCCCATGTGGCTCCAGGTTTTCCCAGTCGATCTCCCTTTGGTTGAAATCGCCCATTACCATAACTTTGCTCTGCTCGAGTGAGCTCTTCTTGCCACCTCAGCCAGTGTATCCACTATCACCCTGTTGTTTTCTTCGTACTCCTCTCTTGGTCTCCTGCAGTTCTGTGGTGGGTTATACATCACTCCAATGACTACTTTATGTTCTCCGGACTGAATTGTACCTACAATGTAGTCTCTTTCTCCAATCATGTCCATGCCTTCCATTTCCTCAAATCCCCATCGGTGTTTTATGAGCAGTGCAACCCCTCCTCCCCCTCTACTTCTATCTTTCCTCAGTATCTGATATCCCGTTGGGAAGATTGTGTCTGTTATTGTCTCAGCGAGTTTTGTTTCTGTGACTGCTATGATGTCTGGGGATTTTTCACTGATTCTTTCGTTCCACTCCTCATGTTTATTCGTTATTCCATCCGCGTTTGTGTACCAAACTTTCAGTTTCTTTTCTATCATCGTGGTTATGCAAGAATATTGTGGTTGGGGGAGCGAGAGCCTTGGTGGGGGCCTATATGGGGCAGTGGTGTAGGTGGGGTTTGTGATGATGGGGGTGGGGTCAGAATGCCCATAAGGGACAGCTGTTGGGGTGAGCTTTGTGATATGGGGGTTGGTGGCAGAGGGAACAGTGAGTGGGTTGTAGTATAGGTTGCTCAGTTGCGTTGGGAATGTCCTCAGTGTAGGACTGTCAGTGCAGGGCTGAAAACTGTAGGATTGTTAGTGTAGGACTGTCACCGTAGGACTGTCACCGTAGGACTGTCAGTGTAGAACTGTCAGTGAAGAACTGTCAGTGTAGGACTATGAGTATAGGACTGTCAGTGTAGGACTGTCAGTGAAGAACTGTCAGTGTAGGACTGTCACTGTAAGACTGTCACTGTAGGACTATCAGTGCAGGACTGTCAGTGTAGGACTGTCAGTGTAGAACTGTCACTGTAGGACTGTCAGTGCAGAACTGTCACTGTAGGACTGTCAGTGCAGAACTGTCACTGTAGGACTTTCACTGTAGGACTGTCAGTGCAGGACTGTCAGAGTAGGACTGTCAGAGTAGGACTGTCAGTGAAGGACTGTCAGTGTAGGATTGTCACTGTAGGACTGTCAGTATAGGACTGTCAGTGTAGGATTGTCACTGTAGGACTGTCAGTGCAGGACTATCAGTGTAGGACTGTCACTGTAGGACTGCCAGTGCAGGACTGTCAGTGTAGGGCTGTCAGTGTGGGACTGTCAGTGTAAGACTGTCAGAGTAGAACTGTCAGTGTAAGACTGTCGGTGTAGGACTGTCAGTGTAGGACTGTCAGTGTAGGACTGTTACTGTAGGACTGCCAGTGTAGGGCTGTCAGTGTAGAACTGTTACTGTAGGACTGTCAGTGTAGGACTGTCAGTGTAGGATTGTTATTGTAGGACTTTCAGTGTAGGACTGTTACTGTAGGACTGTCAGTGTAGGACTGTCAGTGTAAGACTGTTACTGTAGGACTGTCAGTGTTGGACTGTCAGTGTAAGACTGTTGCTGTAGGACTGTCAGTGTAGGACTGTCAGTGTAAGAGTGTTACTGTAGAACTGTCAGTGTAAGACTGTTACTGTAGGACTGTCAGTGTAGGACTGTTATTGCAGGACTGTCAGTGGAGGACTGTCAGTGTAAGACTGTTACTGTAGGACTGTCAGTGTTGGGCTGCCAGTGTAAGAGTGTTACTGTAGGACTGTCAGTGTAAGACTGTTACTGTAGGACTGTCAGTGTAGGACTGTCAGTGTAAGACTGTTGCTGTAGGACTGTCAGTGTAGGACTGTCAGTGTAAGAGTGTTACTGTAGAACTGTCAGTGTAAGACTGTTACTGTAGGACTGTCAGTGTAGGACTGTTATTGCAGGGCTGTCAGTGTAGGACTGTCAGTGTAAGACTGTTACTGTAGGACTGTCAGTGTTGGGCTGCCAGTGTAAGACTGTTACTGTAGGACTGTCAGTGTAAGACTGTTACTGTAGGACTGTCAGTGTAGGACTGTCAGCGTAGGACTGTTACTGTAGGACTGTCAGTGTAGGGCTGTCAGTGTAGGACTGTTACTGTAGGACTGTCAGTGTAGGACTGTCAGTGTAGGACTGTCAGTGTAAGAGGGCTACTGTAGGACTGTCAGTGCAGGACTATCAGTGTAGGACTGTCACTGTAGGACTGCCAGTGCAGGACTGTCAGTGTAGGGCTGTCAGTGTGGGACTGTCAGTGTAAGACTGTCAGAGTAGAACTGTCAGTGTAAGACTGTCGGTGTAGGACTGTCAGTGTAGGACTGTCAGTGTAGGACTGTTACTGTAGGACTGCCAGTGTAGGGCTGTCAGTGTAGAACTGTTACTGTAGGACTGTCAGTGTAGGACTGTCAGTGTAGGATTGTTATTGTAGGACTTTCAGTGTAGGACTGTTACTGTAGGACTGTCAGTGTAGGACTGTCAGTGTAAGACTGTTACTGTAGGACTGTCAGTGTTGGACTGTCAGTGTAAGACTGTTGCTGTAGGACTGTCAGTGTAGGACTGTCAGTGTAAGAGTGTTACTGTAGAACTGTCAGTGTAAGACTGTTACTGTAGGACTGTCAGTGTAGGACTGTTATTGCAGGACTGTCAGTGGAGGACTTCAGTGTAAGACTGTTACTGTAGGACTGTCAGTGTTGGGCTGCCAGTGTAAGAGTGTTACTGTAGGACTGTCAGTGTAAGACTGTTACTGTAGTACTGTCAGTGTAGGACTGTCAGTGTAAGACTGTTGCTGTAGGACTGTCAGTGTAGGACTGTCAGTGTAAGAGTGTTACTGTAGAACTGTCAGTGTAAGACTGTTACTGTAGGACTGTCAGTGTAGGACTGTTATTGCAGGGCTGTCAGTGTAGGACTGTCAGTGTAAGACTGTTACTGTAGGACTGTCAGTGTTGGGCTGCCAGTGTAAGACTGTTACTGTAGGACTGTCAGTGTAAGACTGTTACTGTAGGACTGTCAGTGTAGGACTGTCAGCGTAGGACTGTTACTGTAGGACTGTCAGTGTAGGGCTGTCAGTGTAGGACTGTTACTGTAGGACTGTCAGTGTAGGACTGTCAGTGTAGGACTGTCAGTGTAAGACGGCTACTGTAGGACTGTCAGTGTAGGACTGTCAGTGTAAGACTGCTACTGTAGGACTGTCAGTGTAGGACTGTCAGTGTAGGACTGTCAGTGTAAGACTGCTACTGTAGGACTGTCAGTGTAGGACTGTCAGTGTTGGGCTGTTACTATAGAACAAATCTGACTTGAACACAGAGCATTGTGTTCAGCATCAGTGAACACAGGTGTTGTACATGTGTCTTATTCATCAATAAAGACTCCCGGGTGTTGTACATGTATCTTATTCATCAATAAAGGCACCCAGGTGTTGTACATGTATCTTATTCATCAATAAAGACTCCCAGGTGTTGTACATGTATCTTATTCATCAATAAAGACTCCCAGGTGTTGTACATGTATCTTATTCATCAATAAAGGCACCCAGGTGTTGTACATGTATCTTATTCATCAATAAAGGCACCCAGGTGTTGTATATGTATCTTATTCATCAATAAAGACTCCCGGGTGTTGTACATGTATCTTATTCATCAATAAAGACTCCCGGGTGTTGTACATGTATCTTATTCATCAATAAAGACTCCCGGGTGTTGTACATGTATCTTATTCATCAATAAAGACTCCCGGGTGTTGTACATGTATCTTATTCATCAATAAAGACTCCCAGGTGTTGTACATGTATCTTATTCATCAATAAAGGCACCCAGGTGTTGTACATGTATCTTATTCATCAATAAAGGCACCCAGGTGTTGTATATGTATCTTATTCATCAATAAAGACTCCCAGGTGTTGTACATGTATCTTATTCATCAATAAAGACTCCCAGGTGTTGTACATGTATCTTATTCATCAATAAAGGCACCCAGGTGTTGTACATGTATCTTATTCATCAATAAAGACACCCAGGTGTTGTACATGTATCTTATTCATCAATAAAGACTCCCAGGTGTTGTACATGTATCTTATTCATCAATAAAGGCACCCAAGTGTTGTACATGTGTCTTATTCATCAATAAAGACTCCCAGGTGTTGTACATGTATCTTATTCATCAATAAAGGCACCCAGGTGTTGTACATGTATCTTAATCATCAATAAAGACTCCCAGGTGTTGTACATGTATCTTATTCATCAATAAAGGCACCCAGGTGTTGTACATGTATCTTAATCATCAATAAAGACACGCAGGTGTTGTACATGTATCTTATTCATCAGTTAAGACACGCAGGTGTTGTACATGTGTCTTATTCATCAGTTAAGACACGCAGGTGTTGTACATGTGTCTTATTCATCAATAAAGACACGCAGGTGTTGTACATGTATCTTATTCATCAGTTAAGACACGCAGGTGTTGTACATGTATCTTATTCATCAGTTAAGACACGCAGGTGTTGTACATGTATCTTATTCATCAGTTAAGACACGCAGGTGTTGTACATGTGTCTTATTCATCAATAAAGACAGGCAGGTGTTGTACATGTATCTTATTCATCAGTTAAGACACGCAGGTGTTGTTCATGTATCTTATTCATCAATAAAGACACCCAGGTGTTGTACATGTGTCTTATTCATCACTGAATATTGAAGTTCATTTCTCTCAACAGTTTATATTTTCCTGGTTTATATATATACACATCTCAATGTATATTTACATCTAGATTATTATGCAACTGTCATCATACATATACATCTTGGTGTATACACACCTGTGCTGCCGATGTGTATAGGTTTCATTTAATAATACAAATACTTTTTTGTGTATTTTTACTTAATACAAACTTAACATACATGTTTGTATGAACATTCTTAAAATATACAATATATACCATACAAACATACAATATATACCATACAAGTATAAAGTATAATGTTTATCTAATGTGGATGTTAATTTGATTGCAGATTTGACGTCCTCTGTATATATATATATATATATATTATATATATATATATATATATAATATATATATATTATATATATATATATATATATATATATATATATATATATATATATATATACAGAGGACGTCAAATCTGCAATCAAATTAACATCCACCAGGACTCTGACACACATCCCCAAGCAGCTCGCCCTCAAGCTGCTAGCAAATTCACTGACCTTCTGAAGAAAGTCAACGATGCTCCTTCAAACAACAGATCATGGCACAACTTGCTGCTTTTTGGCAATGTCTGTTTGGCTGTCCCACCAAGGAGGGACCAGTCACTAGCAACACATGTTATTAGGGCAATAAATGCGTTCTCTAGGGACGATAACCTCTTCCATCTCCCTCCTAGGGCGACAAACACCCGCCGGGCAAATGCCAACAACAGGACACCTGACGCTTCAAAAATCAGAGCCCAAATTAGCAAAAAATAGACGAGGGTAATACTATTGGAGCTCTGAGGCTTATAACCAGTGAGGATACCATCGTTCCCAATGACGTCAGCACGGCGCAAGCTCTGAAGGACAAACATCCACCCAGGGCTCCCAGTACCAACATTCACCTTCCTGACATTGCAGAAGGCGAAGAACATTTAACCTTACAGGATGCTGAGGTGTATAAAGCTGCTATGTCATTTCCACAGGGTTCAGCAGTGGGTTTCACCGGTTTAAGGCCTCAACATTTAAAACAAATGCTCAATCCAGCACTTGGTGAGGTTTCAGAGAGGCTGCTGTCTGAACTCACCAAATTTTCCAACCTGTGCCTGGCTGGCAGTGTCCCAGAGGCCATTAGACCCCTTTTCTTTGGTGCCTCACTATGTGCCCTCCGGGAAAAGGATGGAGGAATCAGGCCCATTGCAGTGGACAACAACCTTCGGCGGCTAGTCGCCAAGGCTGCAGTAAGAAGGGTGAGTCAAGAGGCTGCTGCAATGTTGAAACCAACTCAGCTCGGTTTTAGTGTTCAACAAGGCTGTGAAGCAGCTGCTCATGCAGTGCAGCACGAGTATACATCAACAACATGTCCGATGAAAAAACCTTGATCAAATTGGACTTTGTCAACGCTTTCAACTTAGTCAGAAGGGATGCTGCTCTCCAGGCAGTTTCCAGACTCTTCCCTTTCATCTATCCCTTCATAGAATCGTGTTTTAGTGTCATTTCTAAACTATTGTTTGGAGGCCATGAAATTGACTCGTGTGAGGGTGTGCACCCTCTCGCCCCCCTTCTTTTCTGTTTGGTTATCAAGGAAGTCACAGAAGCACTCTCCAGCGAGCTCAATATCTGGTTCCTGGACGACGGTACCCTAGCTGACACAACAGAATCTCTCCTATATGACATCAGAAAAATTAAAGACATGGGAGAAAGCCTGGACCTATCTTTAAACCCCACCAAATGTGAAATAGTTTCTACCAATCAACAGATGATCCAGAATATTAGTGCCGTTTTACCAGGAGCACGAGCCATTGATCCAGCCAATAGCACTCTCCTTGGCGCTCCTCTTGGGTCCAATGCCATCGATCTGATCCTAGAAAAAAAAGGCTCAGTCCTCTGGACGATGGAAGGAAGGATGAAAGACATTGATACACATGATGCCTTCTACCTACTCACCAGGTGCTTGTCAATCCCAAAACTTACCTACTTTCTGAGATGCTCCCCAGCCTTCAGCAGTCCAAAACTCAAAGAATATGACTCTCTCCTTAAGACCATGCTAGAGAGTGTATTGAATCTTTCCATTGAATATGGACAGTGGTTGCAAGCCCCACTTCCGGTCAGGCTTGGGGGGCTGGGAGTACGCAGAGCCTCCCAGATTGCCCTACCAGCTTTCCTATCCTCTTCCATAGCATCAAACGAGTCAAGCTAGGATGGCCCCATTGCTGAAAAGGTGCTTGCCAACATGTTCAGGGCTGCAGCATCAGACAGGGAAATTGCTCGTCTCCAAGCTGTGAGCGCACATCACTCCCGGGACTTCCTCCAGACAGTTCCCTTTTCGACAATGGGAACGTGCCTCGACCCTAAGACCTTCCATATTGCAGTGGCTCTGTGCCTTGCTGCCCCAATTCACACGGAATATACAATATGAATAAACTTGCGGCGATGCGCAAACCGACCAATATGGTCTACATGGTCTTAACTGTTCCAAAACCAAGGGCTGGCATGTAAGACACAATGAGGTCAACAACATCATAAAGAGAACCCTTGCTACAGCTGGATGCCCAGCCGAGAGGGAGCCCCGGTCACTAGCAGCCAACAATACCCACAACTTGATGGGATCACCATCTATCCTTGGAAGTATGGCAAGCTCTTAGCATGGGACTATACCTGTGTGTCCACACTGGCTGACACCTATATCCATCACAGTGTCGGGCGACAGGGAGGAGCTGCTGACCACAGGGAGGAGTACAAGATCAGAAAGTACAGGGACATAAGCCAACAGTATCAATTTGTCTCAGTGGGATCAGAGGCCTTGGGATCATGGGGAAAAACATGCCACACGTTTCCTTAAAGAACTGGGTTCTAGACTCATCGACACCACCAGGGAATCAAGGACAGCCACTTTAATGTTCCAGCGCCTCAGCGTGGCCATCCAGAGGGGAAATCCTTGCTGCATACTGGGTTCGCGTCCGGCATCGGAGGAGCTGGAGGAGATTCATAAACTTTGATATATTGTACCAATGTATTCATGTTTGTGTTTTCTATCAATGTATTCTGTCTATTAATAAAGTACACATGTAATATTAATTATAGGTAGTGGTAGGAGAAGAATACACACACACACACACACACACACACAGACATGAAGCACTAAACTACAGACCAGTGTCACTGACATGTATTGCATGCAAAATCATGGAAAAAATTGTCAGGAGAAGAATGGTGGAACATCTAGAAAGGAATGATCTCATCAACAGCAGCCAACATGGTTTCAGAGATGGGAAATCCTGTGTCACAAACCTACTGGAGTTCTATGACATGGTGACAGCAGTAAGACAAGAGAGAGAGGGGTGGGTGGATTGCACTTTCTTGGACTGCAAGAAGGCTTTTGACACAGTACCACACAAGAGATTAGTGCAAAAACTGGAGGACCAAGCAGGGATAACAGGGAAGGCACTGCAATGGATCAGGGAATACTTGTCAGGAAGACAGCAGCGAGTAACGGTACGTGGCGAGGTGTCAGATTTGGGCACCTGTGACCAGCGGGGTCCCACAGGGGTCAGTCCTAGGACCAGTGCTGTTTCTGGATTTGAACGACATGACGGAAGGAATAAACTCCGAGGTGTCCCTGTTTGCAGATGACGTAAAGTTGATGAGAAGAGTTCATTCGATCGAAGACCAGGCAGAACTACAAAGGGATCGGGACGGGCTGCAGACCTGTCCACAACTGGCTCCTGGAGTTCAATCTCACCAAGTGCAAAGTCATGAGGATTGGAGAAGGCAAAGAAGAACCGCAGACGGAGTACAGTCTAGGGGGCCAGAGACTAAAAACCTCACTCAAGGAAAAAGATCTTGGGGTGAGTATAACACCAGGCACATCTCCTGAAGCACACATCAACCAAATAACTGCCGCAGCATATGGACGCCTGGCAAACCTCAGAACAGCATTCTGACATCTTAATAAGGAATCGTTCAGGACCCTGTACACCGTGTACGTTAGGCCCATATTAGAGTATGCGGCACCAGTTTGGAACCCACACCTAGCCAAGCATGTAAAGAAACTAGAGAAAGTGCAAAGGTTTGCAACAAGACTAGTCCCAGAGTTAAGAGGTATGTCCTATGAGGAGAGGTTAAGGGGGGGCGTGGGGCAAATTTCCTAACTCGCTTATTTACCGTCCGATTTTGTTCAGTTTTGGTACACAAGACAAAGTGTTCTCACTCTTTCTTGAAAATATTTATCAAAAATATACCTCAAACAACAACTGAGAAAAGACTGATTTACTGAAATTGCCCTTGGGGCAATACTTCATTCTTATATGGGACTACGTAAGGTGGTTTTGACACTTGGTGCCGAGAGTACAATGCTAATACTTATTTTGACCAATAGATTTCCTCTAAATACCTTACCGTTATTTCACAAAAAAATAAAATTTGTTAGTTCTGGAATATTGCAAAAAAATCTCCCCTTTACTCCCACATAACTCCAAAGTTTTTTGGGAAAATTTCAAAAATCAAGGGGTCAAAATAAAGAAATCATTATTTCCAAAATGTCTGAAAATTTTATTCCATTAATTAAGTAAAAAAGGGGAATTTATTTTTTTGCCCTAGGTGAAAAAGTTACTTCCGAGATATGGGCCGGAATGCCGGCCGGGCCCCCCGCCTAAAAAAAAAAAAAATTTTTTCGAAAAAATCGCGTTTGTTTGGGTGTATTTCTATTAAAATGAGTTTGTGCAGTTACCCTCTTCAAAACACCGTTTTCTTTACTGGGAGACTAAAGAATGGGAATGAGAGGTACCCAAATTTTTAAAGGAAATATCCCGATAATTTTTGCATATTATGGCCTTTTTTATTCACCTAGAGTATAAACATGTTTGTATGATTTAGATGTTTATTATATCATATTAGATAAATTCTGTAGACAATAACCAAAATTATATATAAGCTATATAACGTAATAATGGGGGATTCCTGGCTGGCACCTGGGGCGGTGGAACACTCCGATCGTTCCTCTGGGTTTCCCCCCACACTAAGTCTCGGATAAGTCCCCCCCTACTATTTTATGATGCCAAATAGTCATTATAATTAGAAAGAATAATCAAAAAAGGCGTAAAAAACAAGAAATAACTCCAAAAAAAAATAGGCCTGACAGACTCGGTACCAACTTTGCGTCACCCTACTATATAAAGCTATAATTTCTTGTAGAAACGTCGTAAACTTTTATTTTGGAAATTGTGTTTCCAAAATTTAGTTTTTTTCATATATATAACCAATATCCTATTTTTTTTGATTTTTTGGGGGCGCGCGCGGCAAATTGCCCTAAAAGCCCCCCTTTGGGAAAACAACCTGACGACACTGGAGGGCAGGAGAATAGGGGGACATGAAACGACTTACAAATACGAGAGATTTACAAGGGGAAAAAACGGATGTTTTTAGAGACTGGACACAGCAACAGGGGGCCAGTTGGAAGCTGAAGACACGAGAATCAAAGGGGTTTTAGGAAATATTTCTTCAGCCCAGAGTAGAGGAAGGAATAGTTTGGGAACGATTTTGTGGAGGCAGATTCATACTAGCTTTAACAAGGTACGATAAAGCTCATGGGTTTAGGAGAGGACCTAGACGACCAGTGAAGAGGGGGGGGGCCAGACTTGACTCGACCCCTGCAACCTCAATAGGTGAGTACAAATAGGGGAGACACCACACCACCACACACAAACACATATATTATATATATAATATTATATATAAATTTTATAATTAATATATATATATATATATATATATATATATATATATATATATATATATATATGTGTGTGTATATATATATATATATTTATATGTATAATGCCTTGGAAGAATTGGTGGCAAATAGTGGGATATATTACAAACCTCGGAACTATGTTACAGTAATATGACCACTGGCTGACCCCACTGCAGTAATATGACCACTGGCTAACCCCACTGTAGTAATATGACCACTGACTGACTCCACTGTAGTAATATGACCACTGACTGACTCCACCGCGTCAGTATTCACGATCTAGAGTTTTACAATGATAATATCCAAGAATCCTTGACGTCCATTAGACTTCTTGACCCATGGTGTAGTCAGCAGTCGATGGCCTCCACTCCAAAACGACAGATACAGATAATAGTGCCAGGAAAAAAAGACCTCCCCCCCAGAGCCACCAGTAAAATCAAGCCGACGATATTATTTGCAGATATACAGGGTCTAAAGCCAGCAACGAACAGCAAAATACTTTTCATCCGTGGACTGCGTACGGAGTTAAATGTAATGTTCGCGGTTTTCACAGAGACCCACATAAAGGATCACTTGGACAACGAAATGTGGATCCCAGGTTACAACCTATACAGATGTGACAGAGTGAACAGACAAAAGGGGGAAGGAGGGGCTGTATATCACAGAGTCACTTATATGCTCAGAACTACTAAATGCCTCTTATGATGTAGTTGAAGTTTTAGCAGTAAAGATCGAGAACCTAAAGTTGGTCACTGCGGTTGTATACAAGCCTCCGGATGCCACGTCCCAACAATTCCAGGAACAACTTTTAAAAATTGACTACTGTCTGGAAAATCTTCCAGCTCCTGCCCCCAACATCTTGCTCCTGGGAGATTTCAACTTAAGGCACCTAAAATGGAGGAATATAGCAAATAATATTGTTTCAGTGATAACACCAGAAGGCAGCTCTGACGACAACTCACACACACACACGAGCTTTTAAATCTGCACAAAATTCAACTTAAACCAGCAAATAATAGAGCCTACTAGACTGGAGAATATGCTGGACCTCATCTTCACTAACAATGATACGAAATGTCACCATATCAAAAACAATATACTCCGATCGCAACATAATCGAGGTTCAGACGTGTATGCGCGGAGCCCCAGACCGACAAAATGAGATCAGTCACGAGGGAGCCTTCACCAAATTCAACTTCAATAACAAGAACATAAAGTGGGACCAAGTAAACAAAGTCCTATGTGATATAAGCTGGGAAGATAGACTAAGCAACACAGACCCAAACTTATGCCTAGAACAGATTAACTCTGTGGCACTCGATGTATGCTCAAGGCTTATTCCTCTAAGAAAAAGGATGAGTAGATGTAAAATAGAAAGAGACAGGCGTTCCCTTTACAGCCGTAGTCAAAGAATAACAGAGCGGCTAAAAGAGGCCAATAAATGCGTCTGCAATGCGTAGGGAGACACTGGTCAGAAAAATAGCAAACATCGAACTTAAGGTAAAGGAATCTTACAGGAGTCAAGAATCGCGAGAAGAACTAAAAGCCATAAATGAAATCGAAAAAAAAAGTATTTCTTCTCTTATGCCAAATCAAAGTCGAGAACATCACAGATGACAGTAAGGAAATGAGTGAGCTACTCAAGTCCTAATATGACTTAGTTTTTAGCAAGCCGCTAACCAGACTGAGGTGGTAAACACAAGCCTATCTGACATTATCCTGACGCCCCAGACCCAGACTCATGGAACTCCGTGTTCATCATGAACTGCAAGAAGCCCCTATCACGTGCTTTTAACATCCTATGGAGAGGGAGCATGGACACGGGGATCGTCCCACAGTTACTAAAAACAACAGACATAGTCCCACTCCACAAAGGGAGCAGTAAAGCAATAGCAAAAACTACAGACCGATAGTGCTAACATCCCACATCATAAAAATCTTTGAAAGGGTTCTAAGAAGCAAGATCACCACCCATCTACATTCCCATCAGTTACACAACCCAGGGCAGCATAGGTTTAGAGCAGGTCGCTCCTGTCTCTCCCAACTACTGGACCACTATGAGAAGGTCCTGGATGCTATAGAAGACAAAAATAATGCAGATGTAATATACACAGACTTTGCAAAAGCCTTCGACAAGTGTGACCATGGTGTGATAGCGCACACAATGAGTGAAAAAGGAATAACAGATATAGATGGATCTATAATTTCCTGACAAATAGAACACAAAGAGTAGTAGTAAACAGAGTAAAGTCTGAGGCGGCTACGGTGAAAAGCTCTGTTCTGCAAGGCACAGTACTCCCTCCCATCTTGTTCTTCATCCTCATATCTGACATCGACAAGGATGTCAGTCACAGTGCCGTGTCTTCCTTTGCAGATGGCACCCGAATCTGCATGACATGAAGACACTGCAAGACTCCAGGTGGACATCAACCAAATCTTTAAATGGGCTGAAGGAAACAATATGAAGTTCAATGAGGAGAAATTTCAATTACTCCGATATGGAAAACGGGAGGAAATTAAAATTTCACCGGAGTATAAAACAAATTCCAACCACACAATAGAGCAAAAAACTAACGTCAAACACCTGGGAGTTATCATGTCGGAAGATCTCACCTTCAAGGACCATAACATTGTATCAATCGCATCTGCTAGAAAAATGACAGGATGGATAATGAGAACCTTCAAAATCAGGGATGCCAAGCCTATGATAACTCTTCAGGTCGTTTGTTCTATCTAGGCTGGAATATTGTTGCACACTAACAGCACCTTTCAAGGCAGGTGAAATTGCTAACCTAGAAAATGTACAGAGAACCTTCACGGCGCGCATAACGGAGATAAAACGCCTCAGTTACTACGAACACTTGAAGTTCCTAAACCTGTAACCCCTAGAATGCAGGGGGAAGAGATACATGATTATATACACTTGGAAAATCCTAGAGGGATTAGTACAGGAAAATCGCTCCCTACAAAAGCAAAAGACTCGGCAGACGATACATCTCCCCAATGAAAAGCAAGGGTGCCACTAGCACGTTAAGAGACAGCACAATAAGTGTTAGGGGCCCAAGACTGTTCAACTGCCTCCCAGCATACATAAGGGGGATTACCGATAGACCCCTGGTTGTTTTCAACAAGCACCTAAAGTCAGTACCTGACCAGCCGGATTGTGGTTCGTACGTTGGATTGCGTGCGGCCAGCAGTAACAGCCTGGTTGATCAGGCCCTGATACACCATGAGGCCTGGTCACAGACCTGGACACGGGGGCGTTGAACCCCAGAACTGTCTCCAGGTAAACTCCAGGTAACCCCAGGTAGTAACTTGCCCCAGTGATGGTACCATAGGTAGTTACCTGTCCCATGGTGTAGTTAACCACGATGGTACCAGTACCATAGATGCCACCAGCCTCGTTGTCCCTGGGTTGTGGGTCAGCCCAGTTGTCACCACACACACCACACTTGCCATCGTTCTGTAGGTATTGTATCTGTGAGGGAAGTCATATAGTGAACGTAGGAACGAGTAGAGTGAAGGGAGGCTTGTTCCTCCTCATACTAATCATCATGGCCTGGGTCTCTTGATCAACCAGGCTGTTGTGGGTAGTAGTACTCACCCCAAAACCTCCACAGAAGAGTTCGTTGTCGTTGTAGTTGACGGGAGTGTTGAAACCTTTCCTCCAAGCTCATGATCTGGACACTGGCTCCATCAAGCGCCCATGGGCGTCCACCCATCTTGCCGCCCACAGCACGCCCATTCCCACCGCCCACGCGAAGCCACCCACGCCCATGAATGCTAATTGGAAGTCTTAGAGAAAAGCTGAGTGGATTAATGCAACATGTGGCACCATTTATATTGTTGCCACGACCTCAGCGTCAAGGTCACTGCATCGGTGCCAGGTTGATACTGTATTGAGGGCACTGAGTGCCACCTGCTGTTGCTTCTCATGAACCCACCAAACATTATACTCTCATTCTTACTCATGAACCCACTCATATTCCTCTATAACGTAACTTACACACACACACACACACACACACACACACACACACACACACACACACACACACACACACACACACATACACACACACACACACACACACACACACACACACACATACACACACACACACACACACACACACACACACAGGAGGTGGAGAAGCTTCTAAGTGACCTTGATACCTCAAAGGCGGTGGGACCAGACATCTCTCCATGGGTCCTTAGAGAGGGAGCAGGGACACTGCACGTGCCACTAACCAAAATCTTCAACACTTCCCTTGAAACTGGGCAACTACCTGAAGTATGGAAGAAGACAAATGTACTCCCCATCTTTAAGAAGGGAGACAGAAATGAAGCACTAAATTATAGACCAGTGTCACTGACATGTATAGTATGCAAAGTCTTGGAAAAGATTATCAGGAGGAGAGTGGTGGAGCACCTGGAGCAGAACAAGATTATAAACGACAGCCAGCACGGATTCATGGAAGGCAAATTCTGTGTCACAAATCCACTAGAATTTTATGACAAGGTAACTGAAGAAATGAGAGGGAGGGATGGGTTGATTGCATTTTCTTGGACTGCAAGAAGGCCTTCAACACAGTTCCTCACAAGAGATTAGCACAGAAGCTAGAGGAACAGGCACGTATAACAGGAAGGGCAATGCAATGGATCAGAGAATACCTAACAGGGAGGCAACAGCGAGTCATGGTCCATGATGAGGTATCACAGTGGGCGCCAGTGACGAGCAGGGTTCCACAGGGGTCAGACTTGGAACCAGTGCTATTCTTGGTATATGTGAACGACATGATGGAAGGAATAGACTCAGAAGTGTCCTTGTCTGCAGATGACGTGAAGTTAATGAGGAGAATTAAATCAGATGCGGACCAGACAGGTCTGCAAAGACACGTGGACAGGCTGGATGTGTGGTCCCGAAACTGGCTCCTAGAATTTAACCCCGCCAAATGCAAATTCATGAAGATCGGAGGAGGGCAAAGAAGACCGCAGACAGAGTATAGGCTAGGAGGCCAAAGGCTGCAAACCTCACTCAAGGAGAAAGACCTAGGAGTGAGTATAATACCGAGTACATCGCCAGAAGCACACATTAACCAGATAACTGCTGCGGCATATGGGCGCTTGGCAAACCTGAGAATAGAGTTCCGGTACCTCAGTAAACAATCGTTCAAGACTTTATACACTGTGTACGTCAGGCCCATACTGGAGTACGTAGCACCAGTTTGGAACCCACATCTGGTCAAACACGACAAGAAATTAGAGAAAGTGCAAATGTTTGCAACAAGGCTAGTTCCAGAACTAAGGGGAATGTCCTATGAAGAAAGGTTAAGGGAAATCGGTCTGACAACACTGGAGAACAGGAGGGTCAGGGGAGACATGATAACGACATACAAAATACTGCGTGGAATAGACAAGGTGGACAGAGACAGGATGTTCCAGAGATGGGACACAGAAACAAGGGGTCACAATTGGAAGCTGAAGACTCAGATGAGGTCTCGGCCCCTGCAACCACAATTAGGTGAGTACAATTAGGTGAGTACACACACACATACACACACACACACACACACACACATCCTATCTCTAGACAAGGTGGACAGAGATAGGATGTTCCAGAGAGGGGACACAGAAACAAGGGGTCGCAACTGGAAGCTGGAGAC
Source organism: Cherax quadricarinatus (assembly GCF_026875155.1). Classification (NCBI taxonomy): domain Eukaryota; kingdom Metazoa; phylum Arthropoda; class Malacostraca; order Decapoda; family Parastacidae; genus Cherax; species Cherax quadricarinatus. The sequence continues at coordinate 30,988,664 of NC_069451.1, read as the reverse complement.
TCAGACGAGTCATAGGGACGTTAGGAAGTATTTCTTCAGCCATAGAGTCGTCAGGAAGTGGAATAGCCTAGCAAGTGAAGTAGTGGAGGCAGGAACCATACATAGTTTTAAGAAGAGGTATGACAAAGCTCAGGAAGCAGAGAGGGAGAGGACCTAGTAGCGATCAGTGAAGAGGCGGGGCCAGGAGCTGAGTCTCAACCCCTGCAACCACAATTAGGTGAGTACACACACACACACACACACACACACACACACACACACACACACACACACACATACACAGACACGAAGCAATAAACTACAGACCAGTGTCACTGACGTGTATAGTATGCAAGGTCATGGAGAAGATTATCAGGAGAAGAGTGGTGGAACACCTAGAAAGGAATGAGCTTATCAACGACAAACAGCACGGTTTCAGGGACGGCAAATCCTGCATCAGAGACCTACTGGAATTCTATGACAGGTTGACGGCAGTAAGACGAGAGAGCGAGGGGTGGATAAAGAATAGTGCGGTAGCTGTAGGATCAGGGAGGCATAACAGGGAAGGCACTACAGTGGATCAGTGAATACCTCTCAGGAAGACAACAGCGAGTCATGGTACGTGGCGAGGTGTCAGAGTGGGTGCCTGTAATGAGCGGGGTGCCACAGGGATCAGTTCTAGGACCGGTGCTGTTTCTGGTATTTGTGAACGACATGGCGGAAGGAATAGACTCCGAAGTGTACCAGTTTGCAGATGATGTAAAAGTGATGAGAAGAATTCAATCGGACGAAAACCAGGCAGACCTACAGAGGGATATGGACTGACTGCAGGTCTGGTCCAGCAACTGGCTCCTGAAGTTCGACCCAAAAAAGTGCAAAGTCATGAAGATTGGGGAAGGGCAAAGAAGATCGCAGACGGAGTACAGTCTAGGGGCCAGAGCATACAAACCTCACTCAAGGAAAAGGATCTTGGTGTGAGTATAACACCAGGCGCATCTGAGGCGCAGATCAAACCTAAGAACAGCATTCCGACACCTAAATAAGGAGTCATTCAGGACACTGTACACCGTGTACGTTAGGCCCATATTGGAGTATGCGGCACCAGTTTGGAACCCTCACCTAGCCAAGCATGTAAGGAAACTAGAGATAGTGCATAGGTTTGCAACAAGACTAGTCCCAGAGCTAAGGGGTATGTCCTACGAGGAGAGGTTAAGGAAAGTCGACCGGACGACACTGGAAAACAGGAGAGATAGGGAGGATATGATAACGACATATAAAATACTAAGAGGTATAGACAAGGTGGACAGAGACAGGATGTTCCAGAGATGGGAAACAGCAACAAGGGGTCGCAGTTGGAAGTTGAAGACTCAGATAAACCACAGGGATGTTAGGAAGTATTTCTTCAGTCATAGAGTTTTCAGGAAGTGGAATAGCCTGGATAGTGGTTTAGTGGAGTAAGGATCCATGCATAGTTTTAAGAAGAGGTATGATGAAGCTCACGGAGCGGGAAGAGTGACCGGGTAGCCACCGGTTGAAGAGGCGGGTCCAGGAGTTGTGACCCGACCCCCGCAACCACAACAAGGTGAGTACACAGAAGAAAGGTTAAGGGAAATCAGCCTGACGACACTGGAGGACAGGAGGGTTAGGAGAGACAACGTGGACAGAGACAGGATGTTCCAGGGATGAGACACAGAAACAAGGGGTCATAATTGGAAGTTGAAGACCCAAATGAGTCAAAGGGATGTTAGGAAGAATTTCTTCAGCCATAGAGAAGTCAGGAAGTGGAACAGTCTTGAGAATGATGTAGTGGTGGCAGGATCCATACGTAGTTTTACGATGAAGTTTGATAAAGCTCATTGAGCAGGGATGGAGAGGACCTAGTAGCCACCAGTGAAGAAGCGGGGCCAGGAGCTTTGAATCGACCCCTGCAATCACAATTAGGTGAGTACAATTTGGTGATTATACGCACACACACACACACACACACACACACATACACACACAAACACACACACACACACACACACACCTGGAACGGAACAGGAGTATAAATGCCAACCAGCACGGATTCACGGAAGGCAAATCCTGTGTCACAAACCTTCTGGAGTTTTATGATAAAATAACAGAAGTAAGACAAGAGAGAGAGGGGTGGGTTGATTGTATCTTCTTGGACTGCAAGAAGGCCTTTGACACAGTTCCTCACAAGAGATTAGTGCAGAAGCTAGAGCATCAGGCGCATATAACAGGAAGGGCACTGCAATGGATCAGAGAATACCTGACAGGGAGGCAACAACGATCATGGTACGTAATGATGTATCACAGTGGGCACCTGTGACGAGCGGGTCCCACAGGGGTCGGTCCTAGGACCAGTGCTATTTTTGGTATATGTGAACGACATGACGGAAGGGTTATGACTCAGAAGTGTCCCTGTTTGCAGATGATGTGAAGTTAATGAGGAGAATTAAATCTGATGAGGACCAGGCAGGACTTCAAAGAGACCTGGACAGACTGGACACCTGTCCAGCAAATGGCTTCTCGAATTTTAATCCTGCCAAATGCAAAGTCATGAAGATAGGGGAAGGCACAGAAGACCACAGACAGAGTATAGGCTAGGTGGCCAAAGACTGCAAACCTCACTCAAGGAGAAGATCTTGGGGTGAGTATAACACCGAGCATGTCTCCGGAAGCACACATCAATCAGATAACTGCTGCAGCATATGGGCGCCTGGCAAACCTGAGAACAGCATTCCGATACCTTAGTAAGGAATCATTCAAGACACTGTACACCGTGTATGTCAGGCCCATACTGGAGTATGCAGCACCTGTTTGGAACCCGCACTTGATAAAGCACGTCAAGAAACTAGAGAAAGTACAAAGGTTTGCAACAAGGTTAGTTCCAGAGCTAAGGGGAATGTCCTATGAAGAAAGATTAAGGGAAATCGGCCTGACGACACTGGAGGACAGGAGGGTCAGGGGAGACATGATAACGACATATAAAATACTGCGTGGAATAGACAAGGTGGACAAGGACAGGATGTTCCAGGGAGGGGACACAGAAACAAGAGGCCACAATTGGAAGTTGAAGACACAAATGAGTCAGAGAGATAGTAGGAAGTATTTCTTCAGTCATAGAGTTGTAAGGCAGTGGAATAGCCTAGAAAATGACGTAGTGGAGGCAGGAACCATACACAGTTTTAAGACGAGGTTTGATAAAGCTCATGGAGCGGGGAGAGAGAGGGCCTAGTAGCAACCGGTGAAGAGGCGGGGCCAGGAGCTAGGACTCGACCCCTGCAACCACAAATAGGTGAGTACAAATAGGTGAGTACACACCTTACAGTAAACAGACTCAGGTCATTATTGTTGTCTCTGGTACCTTGGATGATAAGTTCGTCTGCGACCCTCACGAGAGGTCGTGAGGTCGTCCTTGCCGCCTGGGAGTGCCACCAGCTGGCGAACCTCTGTGCCATCACACAGAGAACTTCGAGAGTGCCCAGAGGAATATATATATAAATATATACATATTTATATATATATATATAGTATATATATAATATATATATATATATATATATATATATATATAATATATATATATATATATATATATATATATAAATATATTATTTTATTTTTATTATCACACTGGCCGATTCCCACCAAGGCAGGGTGGCCCGAAAAAGAAAAACTTTCACCATCATTCACTCCATCACTGTCTTGCCAGAAGGGTGCTCTACTCTACAGTTTTTAAACTGCAACATTAACACCCCTCCTTCAGAGTGCAGGCACTGTACTTCCCATCTCCAGGACTCAAGTCCGGCCTGCCGGTTTCCCTGAACCCCTTCATAAATGTTACTTTGCTCACACTCCAACAGCACGTCAAGTATTTAAAAACCATTCGTCTCCATTCACTCTTATCAAACCCGCTCACGCACGCCTGCTGGAAGTCCAAGCCCCTCGCACACAAAACCTCCTTTACCCCCTCCCTCCAACCTTTCCTAGGCCGACCCCTACCCCGCCTTCCTTCCACTACAGACTGATACACTCTTGAAGTCATTCTGTTTCGCTCCATTCTCTCTACATGTCCGAACCACCTCAACAACCCTTCCTCAGCCCTCTGGACAACAGTTTTGGTAATCCCGCACCTCCTCCTAACTTCCAAACTACGAATTCTCTGCATTATATTCACACCACACATTGCCCTCAGACATGACATCTCCACTGCCTCCAGCCTTCTCCTCGCTGCAACATTCATCACCCATGCTTCACACCATATAAGAGTGTTGGTAAAACTATACTCTCATACATTCCCCTCTTTGCCTCCAAGGACAAAGTTCTTTGTCTCCAAAGACTCCTAAGTGCAACCACTCACCCTTTTCCCCTCATCAATTCTATGATTCACCTCATCTTTCATAGACCCATCCGCTGACACGTCCACTCCCAAATATCTGATACATTCACCTCCTCCATACTCTCTCCCTCCAATCTGATATCCAATCTTTCATCACCTAATATTTTTGTTATCCTCATAACCTTACTCTTTCCTGTATTCACTTTTAATTTTCCCTTCTCTTGCACACCCTACCAAATTCATCCACAAATCTCGGGCAACTTCTCTTCAGAATCTCCCAAACCCACAGTGTCATCAGCAAAGAGCAACTGTGACAACTCCCACTTTATTTGTGATTCTTTATCTTTTAACTCCACGCCTCTTGTCAAGACCCTCGCATTTACTTCTTTTACAACCCCGTCTAAAAATTAAAATTAAACAAACCACAGTGACATCACACATCCTTGTCTAAAGCCTACTTTTACGGGAAATAATTTTCCTTTTTCCCTATGTACTCTAACTTGAGCCTCACTACCTCATAAAAACCCTTCACTGCTTTCAGTAGCTACCTCCTACACCATACACGTGCAAAAATCTGCCACATTGCCCCCCTATCCACCTGTCATACGTCTTTTCCAAATCAATAAATGCCACAAAAGACCTCTTTAGCCTATCTAATACTGTTCACTTATTTTGTTTCACTGTAAACACCTGGTCCCACACACCCCCTACCTTTCCTAAAGCCTCCTTGTTCATCTGCTATCCTATTCTCCGTCTTACTTTTAATTTTTTTCAATAATAACTCTACCATACACTTTACCAGGTATACTCAACAGACTTATCCCCCTATAATTTTGCACTCTCTTTTGTCCCCTTTGCCTTTATACAAAGGAACTATGGATGCTCTCTGCCAATCCCTAGGTACCTTACCCTCTTCCATACATTTATTAAATAATTGCACCAACCACTCCAAAAAATATATCCCCCCCTGCTTTTAAAAATTTCTATCCTTATCCCATCAATCCCGGCTGCCTTACCCCCTTTCATTTTACCTACTGCCTCACGAACTCCCCCACACTCACAACTGGGTCTTCCTCACTCCTACAAGATGTTATTCCTCCTTGCCCTATACACGAAAACACAGCTTCCCTGTCTTCATCAACATTTAACAATTCCTCAAATATTCCCTCCATCTTCCCAATACCTCTTACTCTCCATTTAATAAAATCTCCTCTCCCATTTTAACTGACAAAACCATTTGTTCTCTAGGCTTCCTTAACTTGTTAATCTCACTCCAAAACTTTTTCTTATTTTCAACAAAATTTGTTGATAACATCTCACCCACTTCATTTGCCTCTTTTACATTGCTTCACCACTCTCTTAAACCCTCTTTTTTCCCATACTTTTCCCTCCTTTCATCACTTCTACTTTTAAAAATTTTCATATCTAATTTTTCCCCTTTCTACCTCTTTACATCATCATTCCCCAATCGCTCCCTTCCCCCCCGCCACCACTTTTCCCTTAACCACAAACTCTGCTGAAACTCTAAACA